>LS990917.1:31971017-32198517 GCA_900464855.2 Musa schizocarpa | reverse complement strand
CGCATGTCTCTCTCTCTCTCTCTAAGTAGATCCCACACACAGGAACAAAGCATGCTATAAGTCTCGCTGATGGACTTGCTCTCACCTTTTTCTCTCTCTCTCTCTCTCTCTCTCTCTGAACTCTTTAAGAGCATCAAATACATTATCCAAGTCACTGTTCCTCTCCTCCCAGTAATTGTAGTCATAGCCTTTTCATGCCTATATGTATACTTGTCTCTACCTATATATATGTCAACCTGTGTCTTCTACTCTTTCAACCATCATATTGAATGGTAATCAGTAGTGGTTGCAACCATGCCAGGAATTGGATGATTGGAAGGATCGCATAAGCCCTGTGTTCTTGGTGTTGCAGTTCAGTGTAAGTCCTCACTGGCCTCGAGTTCATAAGATCTTTTGCTTTATTGGATATATTCCAAACACTTTTGAGCTCTTACTGCAGCTTCAGTGCAAGAACTAGTAGAGCTGACATCTCTCTTTGCTGAGATTTGCAGTCTTCTTGCTCTTTTGCCTTGTTGGACTGGGAAGGGAGAGGGTCATGGAGTGGGATCCCAAGCTCCCCTCGTGGGGTTTGGCAGAGCTGGAGCAAACTGCTGAAGCCAAGATGGGCGCCATGGCAGGGCCGAGCTGCTCGGTCGACCTGAAGCTTGGGGGCGGCTCAGGTGATGCCGGACCACCTGAGCAATGGAGAGACCAACCTCGGTCGACGACGACGATGGCCTGCAGTCCATCCAAGCGCGCTCGAGCACCGAGCATGGCGAGCCAGACCGCGTCGTGCTTGGTCGACGGGTGCAGGGCCGATCTCAGCAGCTGCAAGGAGTACCACAGACGCCACAAGGTGTGCGAGCTGCACTCCAAGACTCCGGTTGTGGTGGTGGGTGGCGTCGAGCAGCGCTTCTGTCAGCAGTGCAGCAGGTAAATCACAATCTCCACAACGCATGGCAGAACTCACAGTGCATGTTCTCTGTTTGTGTGTGCGTCTCCATGGCCAACACTGGATTTCAAGCACTCTTCAGTCTTCAGCGCTGATATCCTTTGTCTCCAGAACTCTTCACTCTTTACTCCAGTTGGATTTCCTTTGTCTCCTCATCAAATTCTTCCTGGAGTTGCCATGATATCTGCATCGAACACACCCATTTCTACCTGTTTTGATTCCTTTTACTGTTACCCTCTGAGTTGTGGCCTGCAGGTTTCACTTGCTTACGGAGTTTGATGAGGAGAAACGAAGCTGCAGGAAGCGTTTGGATGGACACAACAGACGCAGAAGAAAGCCTCAATCTGAGTCGATTAATTCTCCCACTCTGCTTCCACTTTATCAAGGTTAGTACTTGCATGGATTTCTTGCTTCTCATAGACATGAATAGATAACCAATGTGCAGAAACCATGCATGCAGGGACAAGGTTCTCAACATATCCTCACGTATCTCAGATTCTTCCCACACAGCCCAGCTGGGCTGGAATCATCAAGACGGAGGAAGATGCATTGTACACACATGGCCACCATTGTTTTCCCCCTGGATCCTTCTCCAACATCTACAAACAAGACAAAGCTGCCTACGGCCGAACAGCAATGGAGACCGCCTCTGCAGCAGAAAGTAGCAGCAGGATCTTCTCCGATGGATTAACCCAAGTTCTCGACTCCGATTGTGCTCTCTCTCTTCTGTCATCACCAACTCAGACCTCAACCATAAACGTCGGCCGGATGCTATCCGCTGGTGTGGTTGCAGTGGGAGAGCCTCTTGTTTCGAGCCTCCAGTACTCGGGGTTCTCATGTTCACGGGTTGAGGACGATCAAACAGGTGGAGTTCTGATCTCTGATGCTGATGCTGATGCTGATATGGATGCTGATCTCCACTGCCAGGACATTTTTCATGTGGGAGGTGAAGGGTCTTCGGATGTGGCCTCCCATTCTCTTCCTTTTTCTTGGCAATAGCAGTCCAGCGTGATTCGTTTGTAGTCATCTCATGTTCTTCACATTACAGTTCTTGTTCACTGCTCAAACACATTATGCCGGTCTTCCAAACTTGCAACAGATTAAAAGACATGTTTACTCTTGTTTGTTTCTTATCAGTGACTAGTTGACGACCTGTAGATGTTAGGAGTGGCACAGATTGCTCGGCTTTGAAGATTGTACATGTTTATGTAAATTATTCTGAAGATTTAATGTTGAAATCTATCATTTTACGCTGATTGATCCACTTTGAGACTTTTCTTTAGATTCATTCTTCCATGGCAGCTACAAAGCGAGTAAGGTTTTGGTAGGAGGATCCTCCATCGGTGGCACTTCTATGAGCTGCTTCCTTTAAAGCCATTGCCCTGTTCTTCACCTCCACATCCCCAAGCAACTCATGCAGCTTGCAGCTGATCTCTTCCTTTGTTATGATCCCACTATCATCAGCCACCATCTTCAGACCAGTCTTCCAATCATCACAAACATAGGTCTGGTTGACGAACTGGTCGCCAAAGTAGGGCCAGCACAGGAGAGGCACTCCATTGCTGATGGCCTCCATGGTCGAGTTCCACCCACAGTGTGATATGAAGCAGCCAATGGCAGGGCGATCAAGCACCTGGTCCTGAGGCGCTCATCTCACCATCTTCCCCTTGCAGGCGACCCGGTCAATGAATCCCGGCGGGTAGGCGTCGGCCATGTCGTCCGTCAGGTCCGGCCGCACGACCCACAAGAACGATCGGCCGGACAGCTCCAGCACGAGCGCGAGCTCGTGGAACTGGCGGTGATCGAGGATGGTGAAGCTCCCGAAGGCCACGTACACCACCGAGCCGGGCGGCTGCCCGTCGAGCCAGGCCGTGCACGCCGTGTCCTCCGGCCACAAGTGCCCCACTAGCTTTCCCGGCCGGTGCGCCGCCCGCACCGGCCCTATAGGTATTATGCTCGGGGCGAAGGCGAACACCTGCGCCTCGAGCTCCTGGAAGAGTTGCAGAGGAGGAAGTCGGCCGCGGCGGTCGCCCGGGGGTTGTTGATGATGGGGATATAGACAGGAATAACCTTTGTATAGGAACAAATACTAGAAGACCAAAATACGCAGCGGAATAAAATGGAAACACAATCAAACAGAACACCAAGATATACGTGGAAAACCCCTTCAATGTGAAGGGTAAAAACCACGGGGCAAACTAGAGATAATTCACTATGAGAATAATGAATATACAAATCTCAATCTCTTGCCCAAAACCCAAGCAACAACCACAAGAGAATAACTGGGATACAAGGATCACGTTACTGCCCACAATATCTAAAACCTCCCAAGTAATCACAGCAAGAGACTATTGTAGATTTGATCTAACCTGAGATGAGAACACTGCTAGATGATTGTGAACAGTCTCTCTGCGTTGTCCTTGTCTTCTTCCCTTTCTTTCTCTTCCTTTTCTGCCTTGTTCTCCTTCTTCTCTTTGGAATCTCGTCGCTTCCAAGATCTGCCTCGTTGCTGCCTTTTTATAGCTTTAATCTGCCTCTCAAACGCAGCCACCACACCCCCCTAATCTTAATTAGGGTTAGGTTAAGAGGGGGTGTGAGCTGTGGGCTGATAAAGCCCACATGGCTGAATATGGGCCATCAGCCCAACAGTTGAAAATGTAATTGAAGAGCATCGGCCGGGTTGTCCGATCCCCGAGGTGGTTCCAGCCAACGTAGGCCGTGTTCATGGGCAGCACGCCTGGGCCGAGCTCGAACACGCCTTCAGCCATGGGCAACCCTGCACGGAAAAGAGGACACCGTCTGTGATATCGTCTTCTTGGTTCTCGTATTCTATGTGCTCTTACCGTTCGCGTTGATGACGCCTCGCGCGATCAGCTCCGGGATGCTCAGCATTGTGGCGAGCACCGCCGTCGACGCAGGCCAGAACGCCGCCGCCCGGACGCCCATCTTCTTCGCGACCTCCAGCGTCCAGGCCATGCCCTGGTCGGCGATCACGCACGTGATCTGATCACCGGAGTCGCCTCTCCTACGGATCAGCTCCTCCAGGCAGGGCGGCATGGCCTTCAGGAGGCCCGCCGTCAGCTTGCCGATGTCGCTGCGCGCGCCGGAGTCTTCCAGATCCAGCCCGTCCGGGACGGTTACGAGCTCTATTCGGCCCGAAGCAGCCTGCTCCATGTCGGCCAAGGCGGCGACGAGGCGCGCGTAGTTGAACTCGGTGTTGAGGAAGGTGACCTTGAAGCCGTGGTCCACCAAGCAGTGGGCGAGCGCCATGAGGGGGATGACATGGCCTTGTGCAGGGTATGGCAGGAGCAGCGCGTGAGGCGACGAGCCCATTGCAGCCGGTTTGGTGATCTCCACAGCATTTGGATATCTGGTTTATATGCTAAGCAAATCTGAAGACAATTTAGATAATAAGATTACATTTGAAATTATTATTTTATATAAAGTAAAGTATTGATAAAAGATTATGTAATTCATATCTTGAGATATTAAGATTATTATTACTAGAAAAGAAATTATTTAATGCATATCACACCATATATTTTTGCTTTACTTATTTCTTAATAATATATTTCAAAGTTACATTTGGATCTCAAATTAAATATTTAATATTATTTTTTCTCAAATAAATAAAATTGATGATGTGAGAAAAAATAAGATTAAATATCTTACTTTCATAAATATAATAAAGATCCAAATATTAAAAATAATTATTTAAAAAATAGAAGGATAACACGTAGTTAGCCCATCCCACTTCCAAGCCGCCATGTTGGTGTCGTCTTCTATTGTATCATATTAAACTATAGCATGCGATAGATGAGAAATTTGTGGAGAGAGCGAGATATGTCTCGATTATTGAAGGGATCCAATCTTGGCTGTTGATGAGGATAATAATGGCGACAAGACTCGGGCTGACATCAGCTGCCCCAGATTACGCCTCACGCCTCAATCGACCCGACAGCACCTGGTCAAACGGACCAGAACAACGGCCGAGGCGCATTAACGTCTTGCTCAGGCCCGGTCGTCCACGCCACGCCAACACCAGTGTCAGACGCTACCAGGAGTACGAGCCTGCCCCCTACAAGCGGGCACATCAGGAAACAGTAAGCTTCCCTATAAATACCCTCGCGTCTTGAACGGGAAGGGAAAAAAAAAAAGACAGACAAAAAAGACTTCTTCATCTGAGACCCTCTTCACATCATCTAACTTAATCGTCGAAGGGGTCGGGCCGAGCATACCGACTTAACCTTTATGCAGGTGCGAAGCCGAAGGTCCCCGCTGGACGTGCGGGCGAGGAGAAGAGCCCGGAGGAAACAGCGACCCCATCCCGATCGGACACCACAATCGACCGCCTCGGCAGTCTCGAGGACCGCCCAAGGAGATCCTCGTCATCCGGACCCGAACCGAGCCGCGTCGGCTCTAAGACTACGGCTCAAGGTTGTTTACCACAACAGATTGGCGCTAGAAGGAGGGTCTGAATATCGAGGGATCCTTAGACTGACCCCGACGAACTCCCAACCGAGGGATTGTTCTTAATAGGGGCGCTGGCCGTGCGCCCCTCGCGTGACGAGCCACGGGCAGATGACCTCGGAATGCTACTGGCGTTTGTTCAACGACCCGGGTCTGCTTCCGCCCGAGGGCGCTCCCAACGTCCCTTCGCCCGTGTCGACCGAGGCCTTCTAGGACCTTGCCCACCAGGTCCGAACTTTGGCGGGAATGGTGCAGTCCGTCATCCCACTCATTTCCCAATCAACAAACCCGTCGGCGGCCCAGCCTATACGTCGACCGGAGCCATCTGCGCCTGCTCATGTAACCGCCCCGGTGCTCCCTGGCTCACCCCGGGCCTAGGCGTTTCCCCTTGAAGATCAAGCAGTGGGAAACCCAACCGGTCGACCCGAGCAGGAGACGATATCCTCGGGCTTAACAGACTCCTTCCGAGCCCAACTGCGCCTTTTCGGTCTACGACTTGAAGAAGTACAGAAGGAGGTCCGTGCCTCAAAGGGAGAGCTAGGGGATGATGCGCACCGGGGTTCGCCGTTCGCGACCGAAATACGAGACCAGCTGGTGCCCTCGAACTTTCGGCTTCCCTCCTTGGATGCTTACGACGGCACCACCGACCCAGCGGACCATGTGTCCGCCTTTCGGGCTCAGATGGCGCTATATGAAACTTCAGACGCTCTGATGTGTAGGGAGTTTCCTACGACCTTGAGGGGGCCTGCTCACACGTGGTACAGCGGCCCGAAGACCGGGGGAATTGCCTCCTTCGATCAGCTCGCTAGGGAGTTCGAGCTCAACTTCCTAGCTTTGGCTCGACCGAAGCCATCCGTCGCCCTGTTCCTTGGACTAAACCAAAAAGAGCACAAACCCCTCTCCCATTTTGTAAATCGATTCGCCACGGAAATCTGGGGTTTGTCAAATGCTCACCCATCTTTGTTGATGCAGGCATTCATGGTGGGTCTCCGTCCCTCTAGGTTCTTCTGGTCCGTCGTGGAACGACCACCCACCGCAGTTTCGGAAATGCTTCAGCGAGCCAACCAATATGTTGCGGCGAAAGCCTGGATGTCGGGGAGGCGAGAGGAGCATAAAAGGCCCCGGACGGAGCCACCACGAGGGCAGCTACCTGGCCCATCAAGGCGCAGGTTGGACCGGTCTGACTCGTCCGCGCCGAGGTTGCCGCTCCCTGCCTTGGGAACATCCCGAACACAGGTATTTCTCCAGATAAAGGAGAAGGGGTTGCTCCGAACCCCCAACCCGATGAGGAGCCCACGGGAGCTCGTGGACTAGACGCGATATTGCCGTTTCCACCGGCAAAATGGGCATGACACGGAGGAGTGTCGCGAGTTGAAGCGGTAGATCGAGGAGCTGATTCGAAGAGGGCATCTCGACCGCTATCTATGACAGGATAAAGAGCTTTCCCCATGGCCTAAGGGCCCCATCGAAAGCCAGATCGACGTGATCACGGGCGGCCCGGCGTCTAGGGGAAATAGTATATCTGGGCGGAAAGCATACGCCTGCGCTGCTGCAGCCGAAGACCCTGGGCGAGGGCCCGGGCCCGAGCCCGAGCCCGAGGTCATGTTTCCCATTGAGAGAGCCGAGCAGCCCGAACACGATGACGCTTTGATAGTGGCCACCAGGATTGCCAACACCCAAGTGAAAAGGATCATGGTCGACACTGGGAGCTCGGCCAACATCCTTTATCTGGACGCTTTCCAAAAGCTCAGGCTCTTCCGCGAGGCCCTGGAGCTTATGAGCTCGGTGCTCACCGGGTTCACCGGCGAATCAATTTCACCATTGGGTGCGATTACCTTGCCCTTAACCCTCGAGGAAGTACCGAGGACGAAGACGGTAATGGCAACCTTCTTGGTAGTCGACCTTCCTACCGCTTACAACGCAATTCTAGGGCGCCCCACCCTCAATAAGTTCAGAGTGGTTATCTCCACCTACCACCGGACCGTGAAGTTCCCGACCCGTGTGGGGGTCGGAGAAGTCAGGGGGAGCCCCCGCGAGTCGAGGCGGTGTTACTTGACCGCGGTCTCCATGCACAAGAGGACGAGGGCTGAACTGCCCCTCGAAGACCCCCGAGAAGCAAAAAGGCTGTCCCAGCACCCCGAGCCAACGGAGCCTACGGTGGATGTGCCATTATAGGAGGGACGCCCAAATCGAACGGTCAAGCTCGAGTTGGAGCTTCCTGAGCAGGAGCGAGCCTAGCTCATCAATCTTCTCCAAGAGAATGTCGATGCCTTCGCCTGGTCACCCGCTGACATGCCAGGCGTCGACCCTGAGATATCTCATCACCACCTGTGCATCTCCCCGGATGTGCGGCCAGTGAAGCAGAAGCCCCAAAGTCTTGCTCCCGAACGTCAGCAGGCCGTCCGAAGAGAGGTAGAGCAACTTCTGGCGACAGGTTTCATTGAAGAGGCCAAGTACCCATGCTGGTTATCCAATGTAGTCCTCGTGAAGAAACCTAATGGAAGCTGGAGGATGTGCATTGACTACACCGATCTTAATCGTGCTTGTCCGAAGGATTGCTACCCTCGCCCACGGATCGACCAGTTGGTCAACGCAACGGCCGGTCATGCCCGTCTTTCGTTCATGGACGCCTTCTCTGGCTACAACTAGATCAAGATGGCACCCGAGGATCAGCAGCACACCGCATTCCTCACCGACCAAGGGGTATACTTCTACAAGGTTATGCCATTCAGCCTGAAGAACGCCGGGGCTACGTATCAAAGGACCGTGAACAAAATGTTTGCTCACCAGATAGGGAGAAACATGGAAGTCTACGTCGACGATATGATTGTGAAAAGCCGCACGACTACGACTCACTTGTCCGACTTGGCCGAGACCTTCGACACACTACGAAGGTACAACATGCGACTCAACCCCGCCAAGTGCGCCTTCGGTGTCAACTCGGGCAAATTCCTCGGGTTCATCATACATGAAAAGGGAATCAATGTAAACCCTGAGAAGGTACGGGCAATCATCAACATGCAGGCCCCTCGGATAATCAAAGAGGTGTAGCGCCTAAACGGGAGGCTCACCGCCATGTCAAGGTTCCTATCCCGATCGGGTGACCGGTGCCTCCCCTTCTTTCGGGCTCTGAAGGACCCCAAGGACTTCGCATGGACAACGGAATGCGAGGAGGCTTTCACCCACGTCAAGGAGCATCTGGCGTCACTCCCTCGCCTTGCTTCGTTGTCCCCTCGGGAAAAGCTGGGTGTCTGCTTGGTTGCCTCTCGGCACGCAGTAAGTTCTGTCCTGATCAAGGAGGCTTCTGGAGAGTAGCTACCGGTTTACTACACTAGCAATGTCCTTAACGGACCCGAGGAGCGATACCCTCCGATCGAGAAACTGGTGCTAGTGCTCGTATTGACTGCCCGCAAGCTGCGCCCCTACTTCCAAGCTCATCCGATTGAGGTAATCACCGACCAGCCGCTCCGGTAGATTTTGTCTAAATTGACCTTGCAGGTCGCCTCCTCAAGTGGTCAGTAGAGCTCGGTGAGTTCGATATCCAGTACGTCCCAAGGACCGCCATCAAAGCACAGGTGGTGGTTGACTTCATCTCAGAACTGACTCAGCCCGAGGGTGAGGATCCGGAACGCGTGAAGGCGGAATGGCTCCTCCGCGTGGACGGATCATCCAGCCGAAAATGCGCGGGGGCCAGGCTGGTGCTAGAAGCCCCTGACGAGCGCTCATTCGAGCGCTCCCTTCGCTTCGGATTCAAGGCCATCAACAATGATGCGGAGTACGAAGCGCTGTTGGCGGGGCTCAGACTAGCCGTCGAAATGCAAGTGGGCAACATACACGTCCTCACCGACTCGCAGCTGGTGGCCGAGCAGCTCACCGGCGGGTATGAGGCCCGGGACCCAATCATGTCGAACTATCTGGTGGAGGTAAGAGCTCTCGCCGCCCGCTTTTCCCGCTTCACATTATCCAGGGTGCCAAGACGCCAGAACGAGCGGGCGAACACACTGGCAAAATTGGCCTTGAGATCGGGTCCCGAGGGCGAGCCCGACGTGGAGGAACTCCCCACCCACACCATCACGGTTGCAGCGGTGGCCACCGCTGGCCCACCAACAACATGGGTGCAAGAGATGTTACAATTCAAATGTCACGGGATGCTTCCTGAGGACGAAGCCGCGGCTCGGCGCCTGCGCCGGACCCAAGCCTGGTACTGTGAAATCGGTGGGCGGTTATATAGGAGGTCATATTCACGTCTCCTCCTGCGCTGCCTGGAGCCCGAAGAGGCTCAGTTAGTTCTTGCCGAGGTCTACGACGGGATTTACGGTGAGCACATAGGTGGGCGCACCCTGGCGTTCAAGGCGCTCCGTCAAGGGTACTACTGGCCCACTATGTGCCGAGACACAAGATCGTATAAGCAGAAGTGAGATGCATGCCAGAAGCATGCACCAACCCCCCCACAGCCGGCGGTACCGCTGATGCCCGTGGACTGCGCATGGCCTTTCGCGTAGTGGGGAATGGACCTTCTCGGCCCTTTCCCCCTAGCTTCGGGGCAACGAAGATATATTATTGTCAGGATAGACTACTTCACCAAATGGGTCGAGGCCGAACTGCTAGCAGCGATCATGAAGCGTTAGGTGGAGAGATTCGTGTGGAGGAACATTGTTACTCGGTTTAGTTTGCCCAGAGTCATCATCACTGACAATGGGACGCAGTTCGCCAGTGCTCGGTTCCAGGAGTTCTGTGCGACCTACGGGATACAACTGAGGTTCAGCTTGGTCGCACATCCCCAAACGAACGGGCTGGCCAAGGTGACCAACCGAGCCATCTTGGGCAGACTCATGAGAAGGACGCTCGTGGCCCAATCCACTTGGGTTGACAAACTCCCGAGCATCTTATGGTCCTTGCGGACCACGCCTAAAACTGCAACAAGGGAATCCCCTTACAGCCTAGCATTCAGCGCCGAGGCCGTCCTAACCGTTGAGGTGGAGATTACCACCCCACGAATGGAATCTTATGAAGAAGGGACATTGGCCGACGGATTCCGAGCTGGATTGGACTTGCTCGAGAAAAGGCGAGCCGACGTGCACCTGAAGGCCCTCTCCTACAAAAGAGCCGTCGTCAGGATTTACAACAGAAGGCTACACCCCCGACCTATCATGCTGAGCGATCTAGTGCTGCGTAGGGCTGAGGTAAGTAACCCGACCCGAGCGCACGGTAAACTTACTCCCAAATGGGAAGGACCTTATCGGGTCGTCAAGATTGTCCGACCGAGAACGTACTGGCTTGCGACGATAGCTGGCTGTTCTTTGCCAAGGACATGGAATGTTCGAAACCTTAAGAAGTTTTTCATGTGAGAAGCATAAAGTTGGCAGTGCACAAGAGTCTAAAGAAAAAATTCTTTCATTAAAGAAAAACAGGGATTACAAGACTCGACCCTGACTTACAGACTGACCGACCCCTTAGAAAAAACTACAAAAATTTCAGGACTCTTTTATTCCTTCGGGACCTCCAAGCGGTCGTCGAAAGGAACGTCTTCAGGTATATCCACCTCTATATCCTTGGGATAGGAGGTAAAAGGATCCTCCTCTACCTCGAAGCCGGGGTGGCGCGCACGGAAGCGGGCCAAGGCAATCCAGTATCCATATTCGTAGGAAACCTGCCCCATCCGCGTCAACCCGTGTTCAAACCCCTCGGACTTCTTGTAAGTCTCGATCAGCTCCTTGTCCTTCTTTGGTCAGAGGCGGGTCTCCTCGGCAAGTGTCTCGGAAGCTGCTCTTGCCTCGGCCTTCACCTCCTCCAGCTTTTTGCTGAGGGTGCACGCCTCCATCTTCAGCAAACGCAGCTCGGTCCGCTCCTCCTGCAAAGTCTTCTAGAGCTCCTTATTCGAACCTTCTGATGTCTGGAGCTCCGATTTGAGGTGCACCACCTCCGCCTCCAGATCCGCCACACGTTTCTCAGCGGTTGCTACGGCTTCCGGGTCTGCCTCGACCCAGATCTCCTCTACTTGGCGACGCAGCTCGGTGTTGCGCTCACTAAGTGTTGGGAAATCAGCGGGGGCGACATCATATGCGCAGCGGAAGAACAAGAAAACAAAAATCCCCGGTTCCCAAAAAGATGTTCGTCGTCGTGCGAAGATTGGTGCGCAAAAATCCGCAAAACACAAAACTGCGTATAGAGATTGTATTACCTAGGGAGATCGTATATCCCTGTTTCCTTGCAGATCCTTAGGAGAGGGTGAAGGAGGTCAAGCGTCCTCCTCTCTAGCGGTGATCCACACAGCAGGGTTGCGACGACCCTCCTCAAAACTCCAGGCCTCTAAGGTGGAGAGGGAGAGAAGAATAGGGAAGGCAAGCAAAGACTCTAGCCTATGAGGCTATGAATCCCTCCTATTTATAGAGATCCCGTGTCAAACCCTAATGGGTCCTTCCCTAGTGGGTATTGGATCTGCATCCAATAAGACAAGGGTTCCGTCGGATATCTCATATCCGAACCTCTACTCATCGCAATGCCTACCATATGTGTGTGACCCTCTAGGCCCAATATCGAGCTGGCCGTGAGTCATACCTGTTAGAACTCCTTTCTAACTCGGTGAATTATTATCTCTGTAATAATTCACTGACTCATCGACTCTGGACGTGCTTCAGCCACTACGCCAGTAGTCCCCGACGACGATACAGGGGAATCCAATCCATTGGACCTGCTGTCTCCCCGCCACCATGTACCTATAGTCCCTCATCCATCTAATATCCCGGAGACCGATATCGAGCATGGTGTTGTCGGACCCATACGGTTTCTTCTGAAGTCTCGCTCTAATCGGATTCTCCCTTTTAGAACTCTTTCTCTCAACCCAATAACCTTGGCCGGGGATTTGTCTCGAGCAAGAACACATGGGATATTCCTCTCATGACGCCAGAGTGGATGATCCTCTATCGACACTCAATAGCCCTCGTGGGTCGACTACCACTCCCAATGACCAACAGACTAGATCTGGGACAACCAAACCTATAAGTTCTGTATCAAAGAGTGGAGCACTCATACAAGACATCCTTGGTGTCTCAAGTCTAAGGACCGGATATACCACTAGGACTACGGAATCATTTGTCCGACAATAAGGCATCATCAACCATCCAAAGATTCGTAAGCGGATCAATCAGGTGAACTCATTCTCCAATTAGCACCTGTATCTTTATCCCTAGTGTCCCTACACGAAAGCAGCTATAAGACCAAATGCATCCATCATATAGACGGGTATACAAAGACACCCGGTCTATCCGGTTATCACGATGTCCCTCTCGAAACCTATGACCGGGATTATTTAGGATATATGTTTAAAGGTGAATCGATCTCATTATCGTGATCTCATCACGATCCGATTCCCATTGCACAAAATCCAAGGACATCACAATATATATATATATATGCATTTATGCAATAGTTATAAAGTGATATATGCCAAAATATAATAAGCAAAAAGATTCTCAGATCAAGTCACACGTGCCATCACTCACGGATTGGCTTGTCAGGCACCTATGACTAGCAATCTCCCACTTGACCTAAAGCCAATCACCTATGTGTCTGATCCCCATCGGACCCCTGTGACGCCAAAGACAAAATGAGACAACGGCTTTGTCGATTGGATCTGCAATGTTATCTTCGGATGGAACTCTTTCCACTTTGCTACATCTCCTCGGGTTACGATCTCTCTTATAAGGGAACCTCCTCGAACACTTCCGATGAGACCCGGTTCCCTTATTTGAGTAATCACCCCATAGTTGTCGCAATATAAGGAAGTCGACTTGTCGCTATCTCAGATCGACTCCCAAATCTGTGATGAACTTCTTCACCCGGACTCCCTCTTTTGCTGCATCTCGATGCAAAGAATGTATCCGCCTCGTGGGTCGAAATCAAGAAGGGTATCTTGCTTGGAACTCTTCCAAAGACACTGCTCCTCCATTCAAGGTGTACACATACCCTGAATTGACTTTGCTATCCTCGACATCGACTGAAAACTTGAGTCGGGTGTAGCCTTCAACCTTAAGGCTATTACCTCCATATACTAGTAAAAGATCCTTAGTCCTTCTCAAGTACTTAAGGATACACTTTTATTGCTTTCCAATGCTCCAAGCACGGATCCGCTTTGATACCGCCAGGACACTCAGAGCATGCGCTATATCAGGCCTAGTACATAGCATGGCATACATGATAGACCCTATTGCTGAGGCATAAGGTATCATATCCATGTTCGCCCTTTCTTTTGGAGTCTTTGGGGACATACTCGTAGAAAGCGATATCCCATGTCTCATCGGTATGAGACCTCTTTTGGAATTTTCCATGCCAAACCTTTTGACAATAGTTTCTATGTACTTGGACTGGGACAAGCCAAGCATCCTCTTGGATCTATCTCTATAGATTCTAATCCCCAAGATATAAGATGCTTCCCCTAAGTCCTTCATGGAGAAGTGTCTAGATAACCAAGCCTTTACTGTGGATAGCATTCCTATGTCATTCCCAATGATGAGGATGTCATCCACATATAATACCAAAAAGGTGATAGCGCTCCCACTTACCTTTCTGTATACACAAGGCTCATCTTCGTTTTAATCTTAAGTCATAAGATCTCGATTGCCTCATCAAATCTTATGTTTCAACTTCGAAGCTTGCTTTAGTCCATAAATGGATCTAAGCAACCTACACACCTTATCTCATCAGTTCTTGGACACGAATCCCTCAAAGTTGCATCATATACACCTCCTCCTCGAGGTTCCCGTTGAGGAATGCGGTTTTCACATCCATCCATCCGGATCTCATAATCATAGTGTGCTGCAATAGCCAATAGAATTCTCATGGATTTTAGCATTGCTACGGTGAGAATGTTTCGTCAGTAGTCAACACCTTGCCTTTGACGATACCCCTTAGCCACTAGCCTTGCTTTATAGGTCTCTACCTTTCCATCTACTCCGATCTTTTTCTTAAAGATCCACTTGCAACCCGATGGGGTACAATACCTTCGGTAAGCATCAACTAGGTTCTAAACCTTATTGGAGTACATAGAATCCATCTTAGAATTCATGGCTTCTTTCCACTTCCTGAGTCTATACTCATAATAGCCTCCTCGTAGGTCTCGAGGATCAATATCCTCTACATCCTCTGTTCTAATATGTCCCACATATCTCTCGGGAGGATGAGATACTCTATCGCACCTGCATGCAGTTGATACTTGTGTATTAGGTACCAACAAACTCGGGTCAGAGAGTGGTGCTTGAGCTTGGTTCTCCAACCTCAGCTCAATTCTATCATTCTCCCACTTGTCTCCGTCAAGAATGTGTTCCTTCTCAAGGAACACTGCTCTCTTTAGCTACAAAAGACCTTTTGGTACTTTCGAAATGATAGAAATAATACCCACAAGTTTCCTTGGGGTATCCCACAAATTTGCATCGCTCTATCCTTGATTCTAACTTATCGGGGTTGTGTCTTCTAACATGGGTGGGGCAGCCCCAGATCTTAACAACCTTAAGATCGGGCTTCTTCCCTTTCCATATCTCATATGGTGTAGACACTACCACTTAGTTGGAACTCTGTTCGAAGGTAAGCTGCGGTTTCTAGGGCATATCCCCGAGAATGAGATGGGTAGATCAAATGAAACTCATCATGGACCGTATCATATCTAATAATGTACGATTTCTCCTTTCGTAGACACCATTGAGTTCAGGTGTATAAGGAGGTGTCCATTGGGATAATATCCCATGGTCCTTGAGGAACCGAGTAAACTCAGTATTTAAGTATTCACCTCCTCGATCGATCAAGAGTTTTGATACTCTTTCCATGCGGTTCTCCACCTCATTCTTATACTCTCTCAATTTCTCAAAGGCCTCGAACTTGTACTTCATTAAGTACACATATCCATACCTTGAGAAATCATCAAGAAATGTAATGAAGTAGGAGTAACCTCCAATGGCATGAGTTGACATGGGTCCACATACATCACTATGTATGAGTTCCAACAACTCATTGGCTCGCTCTCCAGTTCTACTAAATGGAGATTTGGTCAGTTTTCCACGAATGCAAGGCTCACAAGTTGTATATGACACATAGTCGAATGGATCTAGATATCCATCATTTAGCAACTTTTGAATCCTTCTTTCATGGATGTGACCTAGCCTACAATGCCACAGGTATGCACTGTTCAACTCATCTCGTTTCCTTTTGGACACATTTACATTCATGATATGTGGAGTGGTGTCTAACATAAATAAACCATTATGCAATGTTCCTTTCGTGATGATCTTATCATCTAATAATATCGAACAACCATTGTTCTCAAAAACAAATTTATATCCACTAACTATTAAACATGAAATGGAGATAATGTTTTTGATAATAGAAGGAACAAAATAACATGTATCTAATGCAATAAAAGCTCCACTAGGCAGATGTAGGGCGACCTCGCCAACAGCTAATACAGCAACTTTTGCTCCATTACCCATCTTGAGGTCCATCTCGCCTCTCTGTAGTCTCCTAGGTCTTGCTAAAACCTGCAACGAATTGCATATATGATAAGCACTACCGGTATCCAATACCCATGTGTTATCATAAGAGTCTGACAAATGGAGACTGATCATGAATGTACCTGAAGCTTCATCAAGCTTTTGTTTCGCCCTTTCTGCAAGGTACTCTTTGCAGTTTCTCTTCCAATGCCCATATTTACCACAATGGAAGCACTGGCCTTTGTCCTTTGCTGGGTCTTTCTTAGCAACCTTTGCTTTACCTTGTTTGCCCTTGCCCTTTTCCTTCTTAAGGGACCTTTTCGCTTTCCTTTTCTTTCTCGGTCTCACCAAAGTGTAGAGAACTGGCTTCTTTTCTTAATAGTACTCTCTCTCTGCCTCCCTCAACATATTGAGGAGTTCCGGGAGAGTCACCTCAAGCTTGTTCATATTAAAATTCATTATGAACCGTGAAAAGGAATCGGTAGGGACTGAAGCACAATGTCCACACACAAGTTATCCTCTAGGATCATTCCTAGACCTGTGAGTTTCTCTATCCACTCAATCATCTTTAGGACATGGTTCTCAACCGGTGTCCCCTCACCATCCTAGCGGAAAAAGGCTCTTGATATATCTCATATCGTTGAGTCCTTCCCTGTTCCTCAAACAATTTTCGGACATGTATGAGAATGGATCCGCATCCATCTTTTCATGTTGTCTCTCAAACTCGAGTCATAGAGCCCAACATATAGCACTGAGCAAGAGTGGAGTCATCAATGTACTTCACGTGAAGAAGCGATCTCATCCTCGCTGCCCCTTCTTCGGCGTAGGCATCACTCAGACAAGGACGTATACGATTTTCTCCGCTGTGAGAACAATTCTCAAGTTACGGAGCCAATCCGTATAATTTGGACCAGTAAGGCGGTTGACATCAAGTATGCCACGTAAGGGATTTGAAAGCGACATTTTCTGAAAATAAAGATGTAGCATAAATGAATAACATGCAGATTTTGCAAAGAAATAAACTATCAAGATATGGACTTCTATCTTAATATGCTCCCACTATTTTACTAACGAGTCACGCCGACACCCTCAAAGATGTGAAACTAAGTCTCCAAAGAGACTTCTAGTGGGGATCGATCCAATCAGCATCTTAGTGTAACCTCGAGGACTCGACCAATCACACTAAGCCTAAAAAGGTAGGCAACTCTTGCCGATCACAACTTCTTGTGATTCCCGCCCTGTTCGGCCTCCTCAATCACCATGGCCTCGAGAGAGACTCGACCAACCATGATGCTCGGTTAAGTCAACACCTTCGTTACAAGATGAGTCCGATTTGATGATATACCCTCGAGGGACTCACCAAGCATACCATGTCCTTAGGGTCACCGGTGACATCTCTATGTCGTAAGCAAGATAGCGAATCGCCGATATATAGGTGAGTCTCGAGGGACTCGACCAACTCAACCTACACCGGAATCGGTTTCTACTACCATAACGATGGAAGGCCACGGGTCAATCTAATTGCCTCACGCCATACCGAATTAATATTATCGAGATGTTTCTATAATTTGGTCTCCTAATATGACATGTCACACAAATACATATTTAATATATATCTACATCGCATGCAAATATATATATACATATCTAGCATGTGTATAAGCAATCACATCGATGATCATGGACCACAACCTAATATGATTAGGCCCGAGCCAGGGGCCTAATCACTCACATCAAGATCTATGTGTGCAACGGTGCATCTCCATGCCCTGTGATCGCTTCATCTCGCCCTCGTTTGCCTGCCGACATCTTGATGCATCTCCATGCATCACGATCGTCCGCCTCGTGGGTCCCGCTTATCGCATCCACGCCTCCCAAGCCTCCTCATGTGATTACAACTTAATCATAGGCACGCAGGCCGATAATAAACGAAAATATAATGGAGGTTCGCACCTCAATAATAATAATCACAAGTACACACATCACACGGTCCATGATCATCCGGCCCACACATCATACATCACATGTATAAATAATCATCATCATGTAGGACTACTAGATAATAATAAAAATAATAATCAACTAAACCTTTTAATTAATTAATATTTTTTATGAAATCAGGGATATGTAGGGAATTTTTCAATTCTAAGGGTATTTTCGTAATTTGGACAAAAGACAGAAACTGGAATTTCTCAAATTCACAGGGGCAAAACTGTCCTTTTGCCCAAAACCCTAATTCCCTCTGCTGCTGCTGCTGCCGTCGCCGCCACCTTGCCGACGGCGGGCCAGGCGGCAACGCCCTATCGCCTCAGGGGCAGAGCGCACGCCCGGGCGGCGCGATCCATCGGTGGGGGGCGCCTCGAAGCGCCGCTGCTTCCTCCGCCGGGCGGTGCTGTCCCGGCCAGGCGACTGCCCCCTGTGGGGGGGGGTTTTTGGAGCAGCGGGGCGAAGGCGTCGCTACCTGGCTGGCGCGCCACGCCTACTACGGCGCCTCTACCTGGTGGCTGCGCCAGCCGGCAGCAAAGAAGCCTATCGCAAAGCAGGTCGGTCGGTCGGCTGCTGCAGGCACAAGCGTTATGCGATGCGCCCGGCACCGGGTGGTGCTCGGTCATGCACAAGAATTTCTTCCGAGCATCGTGATCGAGGGCGAAGAATCGCGCGCCTTCCTCGCTTTTTAGGTCAATGATTTTGACGTCAATATTCTTCCTAAACACAACACACGTGGTTCAAAACCAATCATTCACACGAACAACCTGGCTCGATACCACTGTTGGGAAATCAGCGGGGCAACATCATACATCATATCTTGTGAAGAACAAGAAAACAAAAATCCCCGATTCCCAAAAAAAAAGATGTTCGCTGTCGTATGCGAAGATTGGTGCGCAAAAAATCCAAAAACACAAAACTGCGTATAGAGATTGTGTTACCTAGGGAGATCGTATATCCCTGTTTTCCTTGCATCCTTAGGAGAGGGTGAAGGAGGTCAAGCGCCCTCCTCTCTAGCGGTGATCCACACAAATAGGGGTTGCGGCGACCCCTCCTCAAAACTCCCGGCCTCTAAGGTGGAGAGGAGAGGAGAATAGGGAAGGCAAGCAAAGACTCTAGCCTATGAGGTCAGAATCCCTCCTATTTATAGAGATCCTGTCAAACCCTAATGGGTCATTCCTAGTGGGTATTGGATCTGCATCCAATAAGACAGGGGCTCCGGGCGGATATCTCATATCCAACCTCTACTCATCCCAATGCCTACCATATGTGTGTGACCCTCTAGGCCCAATATCGAAATGGTCGTGAGTCATACCTGTTAGAACTCCTTCTAACTTCAAAGAATTATTATCTCTGTAATAATTCACTCTCGACTCATCGACTCACTTTGGACGTATTATGCCACTACACCAGTAGTCCCAGACGACGATGGGGAATCCAATCCATTGGACTTGTCTGTCCTCGCTACCATGTACCTATAGTCCCTCATCCATCTAATATCCCGAGACCGTATATCGAAAGCATGGTGTTGTCGGACCCATACGGTTTCTACTGAGTCTCGCTCTAATCGGATTCTCCCTGAGAACTCTTTCTCTCTCAACCCTAATGACCCTCGCCAGGATTTGTCCGAGCAAGAACACATGGGATATTCCTCTCATGACACCGAGAGTGGATGATCCTCTATCGACACTCAATAGCCCTCGTAAGGTCGACTACCACTCCCAATGACCAACTGTATTAGATCCGGGACAGCCAAACCTATAAGTCCGGTATCAAAGAGTGGAGCACTCATACAGACATCCTTGATGTCTCAAGTCTAAGGACCGATACACCACTAGGACTACGGAATCGGCCGCCCGACAATAAGGCATCATCAACCATCCAAAGATTCCATAAGCGGATCAATTAGTGAACTCATTCTCCAATGAGCACCTATATCAGATCCCTAGTGTCCCTACACGAAAGCAGCTATGAGACCAAATTTGCATCCATCATATGGATGGTATACAAAGACACCAACCTATCCTCCGGTTATCACGATGTCCCTCTCGAAAATAACCTATGACCCGGATTATTTAGGATATGTGTTTAAAGGTGAATCGATCTCATTATTGTGATCTCATCACGATCCGATTCCCATTGCACAAATCCAAGGACATCACAATATATATATATGCATTTATGCAATAGTTATAAAGTGATATACACCAAAATATAATAAGCAAAAAGATTTTGTATCAAGTCACACGTGCCATCACTCACGTGATTGGCTTGCTGGGCACCTATGACTAGCACTAAGGCCCCCGATGATCCGGCCGGCGTCACGCACCCGATCCATCAGGGTCGTCGCATAGTGTAGGCCCTGTAAGAAAGAGGAGAGGTCAGGAGGGACACTATCGAAAGAGTAACTAGAAGTAGCAGGTGCGATACTTACCAACGTCAAGGACTTGGCTGACTTGCCAATCAGAGCCTCCGAGGGCAGGGTATAAACATCCTGAGCCATGTCGGGATGGAGTGCACCTCGGAGGAATGCGGCGGAGGAATCTCCTCCGGCCCACACCCTATCCCCCCGGGACAAGCCCCCCCAACGGGCGATCAGGGGGTCACTCGCCTCCCCCGTCGGGAGTTCACCCACCACCCGCGATAGAAAGGGTTCATCGGCGTCCGCGGGTAGTCAGCATAGGTCGCGCATGGAGGGAGGACGTGGATCCTTCCATATCGCCTCCCAACTGGGCCCCGCCACACCTCGGAGAGGCCCCACCTTTGCTCGGTCCACCCGTTCCGCGGTAGTAACTCTCGGCCCGACCGGGGCCGCCTCAGCTCCCTTAGAGGCGATGGTCTTTACCTTCTTGAGAGGACGCCCGGCCTCAACCTCTAGAGGAGTGTCCTTCGAGCCAGGTTTCGGGCATGGAGAGGAGGTTGACAACGCTAGACCGCCTTGAAGGGATCGGAGCTTCACCATTTCTGCGAGAAATCAGATGAGTTAGAACTCAGGGCAAGCCAAGAAATACTCGGATCGGGCACTACGAACGTACCCTAAGGCGTCAGACTGAGACCCGCCATGACCAGCCACCGCTCGGTCATGTTCCGGATGGCTTGAGAACTAGGGAGAACCTCCCTAAGCCTCCCCAGATCCCTGCACTCTTCGTCGCTCAAGCTCGGGGCGGTGTTATCAATTACCCTCGCAGACCACTGGACCCCGAAACCCCAATCTCTCGCACAACTGACATAGAAAACCCTCCCCTTCCACCCTTTATTATTGGAAGGGGCCCCACTGACTCGAAAGCTCACTCGAGCTGACAGGAAGTAACCCCCCGACCCTTTGGAAAGACGAAAGCAGGAAAGGAAAAGGTTTTGGGTGGGGGTGATGTTGGCGTAGTGGCATTCTCCCAGGAACACCACTAGGTAGCGCCAAGAGTTCGGCACCACCTAGGATGGCGAAATTCTCCACAAGGAGATGCAAGAGACAATGACGAGGTGAAGGGGAAGGCGCAACCCCTCCTCCAGGGCATCTAGGGTTAGCGCAAAACCCTTCGGTATCAGGTCGTAAGCCCGTTGCCCCGGTTCGAGGGCGCTGAGGATATAATCCTCCAGGATGCTATAGTGTTCCTGGAGTCTCCTCAGTAATGACCCGATCACGGTGGAGTCGAGGTCGTGTGGCCACATTAAGGCCTCGAGGGCCCGCGCCACTTCCCCATCCGAGGACTGGACAGGGGATGGCGGAGGTGGTCTCTCCCTAACCCTACTGGAGGATGAGGAAGAGGAAGAAGAGGAGGAGGTCATCCTCATTGACCTTGAAAGGGAACAGGAATGGTCTACTTGAAGAAGAGAGGCGACGCTGAAGGTGAGGAGGACGACCGAAGAGGGGACGGTGAGATCCGAAGAGAAGACTCAGCGGCGAGAAATGAGAAGGAAGCCAGACGCGCCCTATTTAAAGGAGAGATTCCTCCAAAACCAGCATCCCTTCGCCTCCCAAAAGTGGGTGATAGCCCACTCACATGCTCGCTCGCCTGCCACATCACGTCAGGGAGGCCAAAGGATGTCCCACCATAAATGAAGGCCTGACGCAGCAACTCAGGGGCAAGCTAAGCAAACGGCAGAGCCCTGGCACCTCGATCTTGATGCCTGAAAGCGTGCTGCTGACACAAAGAGCTCGCCCTCAAGGACTCACAAGGCGAAGAAGCTCTTAGCCCCCCACCATGGTTAGGTTGGCACGAAGGGACAACAATGCAAGTAGCTACTCGGTCGCGTGTTGCCCAAGACCACACCTGCGCGGCCAGCCCACCTGCATCGTGCTCCTCGGCTCCATGCTCCCCGAGACCACACCTGCGCGGCCAGCCCGCCTGTGTCGTGCTCCTTGGCTCCATGCTCCCCGAGACCACACCTGCGCGGCCAGCCCGCCTACGTCGTGCTCCTCGACCGTGTGTTGCCCGAGACCACACCTGTGTGGCCTGCCCGCCTGCGTCGTGCTCCTCGGCTCCATGCTCTCCGAGACCACACCTGCACGGCCAGCCCAACCCACTTGTATCGTGCTCCTCGGCTCCATGCTCCACGATACCACACCTTCGTGGCCAGCCCGCCTGCGTCGTGCTCCTCGGCTCCATGCTCCCCGAGACCACACCTGCACGGCCTGCCCGCCTACGTCATGCTCCTCAGCTCCATGCTCCTCGAGACCACACCTGCGCGGCCTGCCCGCTTGCGTCGTGCTCCTCGGCCGCGTGTTGCCCGAGACCACACTTGCGCGGCAAGCCCGCCTGCATCGTGCTCCTCGGCTCCATGCTCCCCGAGACCACACCTGTGCGGCCAGTCCACCTGCGTCGTGCTCCTCGGCTCCATGCTCCCCGAGACCACACCTGTGCGGCCAACTCGCTTGTGTCGTGCTCCTCGGCTCCATGCTCCCCGAGACCACGCTTGCGTTGTGCTCCTCGGTCGCTTGTTGCCCGAGCCTCTGCTCGGCTTGCTCTACTAAGTGTGCTCCTCGGCCGCACACTATCCGGGGTCACCGCTGCACATCCAACCCTCCTTAGTTGCTAAACTCCATGATTCCCACACCCTTGGCAACGGACCGGCAAAATGCCCGGCTAGGACAGTTTCTCAAAGCCGGAGCCATGCCTCAGACTCCTATTACAACGACCGATGCATAGCTTCTTTTCGGGGGGGAATATGATGAGGATAATAATGGCGACAAGACTCGGGCTGACGTCAGCTGCCCCAGATGACGCCTCACGCCTCGATCGACCCGATAGCACCTGGTCAAACGAACCAGAACACCGGTCGAGGCGCATTAACGTCCTGCTCAGGCCCGATCGTCCACACCATGCCAACACCAGTGTCAGACGCTACCAGGAGTACGAGCCTGCCCCCTGCAAGCGGGCACATCAGGAAACAGTAAGCTTCCCTATAAATACCCTCGCGTCCTGAACGGGAAGGAAAAAAAAAAAAGACAGACAAAAAAGACTTCTTTATCTGAGACCCCCTTTACATCATCTGACTTGATCATCGGAGGGGTCGGGCCGAGCACACCAACCCGACCTTTATGCAGGTGCGAAGCCGAAGGTCCCCGTCGGACGCCCAAGCGAGGAGTTCTTGCCCGGAGGAAGCGGCGACCCCGTCCCGATCGGACACCGCAACCGGGTGCCTCGGTAGTCTCGAGGACTGCTCAGAGAGATCCCCGTCATCCGGATCCGAACCGAGCCACGTCAACCCCGAGGCCATGGCTCAAGGTTGTTTACCACAACAGCTGTCAGCTAAGAAGTAGTGATACGCATTGGATTCTTCACATCAACTTAATTATATTAAATTAATAATAGTTTAACGATCTTCGATCAAACCAATTGGGATCCGTCCACTGCAATGTATAAAATGAATTGTTATCAAAATTGGACCGAATTAAATTGATTCTACATTATTTAAAGATCAAAATATTAGAAAAATGGAGTACGTTTATGATTTGGAAATGGAGTAGAACAGGAGGGAGGAAAGAGAGAGAGAGAGAGAGAGAGAGAGAGTAGGAAGAAGGAAAGGAGAGGTACTAGAAAAATAGAAAAAAGGAAAGGAAGTAAGAATTATAAAAGGACAAATAATAAATAATAAATTACTTTATAACATTTTTTTTTTACTTTTCAATAGTTTAACCCGTGCAATACAGTGAATAGAAACTTAATCGGATCCATGATTGGTACGATTAATATTATATATATAATTTTTTAATAATTTTATAATTTTAATTTATAAATTATTAATAGAAAGGATTATAGTAAATTAACTTAATAAGGGAGGACGAAAAAAATCTAACACCTTATGGTGAAAAAAACCTTTATAATACTTAAAGATATTATTTTTTGATGATTCCATACACTTAGAGGAGATATTTATTTATACTAGTTCTAGGTATTAAAAACTAACTAACTAATAACGTGAGAATATTAAAAAAATATTAAATATAAAAATTAATAATATGAGATAAATAAAAGTGATAAACAGTAACTTTAGGCTCTTTGAGAATAATCTTCTTTTGCTTCTTCCATAATAATCCCCTCCATTTAAGAAAAACCTACCCTCAAGTTATGTCTAGATATAATGAATTCTCACTTGAAAAGTAGTTATACAAGTTTACAACATTGAAAGTCTTAGAGATCCATCATTCATCTGGTAAATCAATCATATAGGCATTATTATTAATTTTCTTTATGACCTCATAGGAATCATATTTCTTCAGTTTCAATTTATTGTAAGTGCCTATCCGAAGTCTCTCTTTTCTCTCTTGTGCTTATCAGTTGCTTCCTTGTACATTGAGTTAGTAGCTTCCAACTTCATTTTCACTTTAGCTTGGGTTGATTGTGCTTGTTTAGTCATGTTGTTAGCTGCTACACTCATTCCAAGAGTCTTTAATAAGCGAACTTGTTAGTTATAGATGCCCTGCTAGTAAGTGATGGCACATACGACATATTGTACAATATTTTTTATTATTATTATGATAGTTTTCACTTTATATTATATAGTAAATATATATTGTGATGTTCGTGGATTTGTATAATTAGAATTGGATCATAATAAGATTATGATAATAAGACCAATTCACCTATAAACATAGACTCTATATATTCCCGGTTATAGGTTACTCGAGAGGAATATCAAGAAAACCGAATAGATCGGTGTGCTATATACGCGTCCATATGATAGAGGCAACTAGTCTCATTGTTGCTTATATGGGGATACTAGGGATATAATACAAGTGCTCATTAGAGAATGAGTTCACTGAATGATATGCTTACGGAATGCTGGTTGGTTAATGATACATCATCGTCACATAGTAATACTATGGTCTCAGTTGTGTGTCCAGTCCTTAGACTTAAGACATCAAGGATATCTTGTATAAGTATTCCACTCTTTGATGCCATACTTATAGGTCTGAAAGTTCCAAATGTAGCACAGTCAATCATCGGGAGTTGTAGCCAATCTTACGAGGGCAATTGAGTATCAATAGAGGATCATCTACTCTCAATATCATAAGAGAAATATCTCATGTGCTCTCACTCAAGCAAATCTCTAGCTAAAGTCGATCGGATCATGATGAATCCGATAGGCATGAGATTCAAATTGAGAGAGTTCTTTGAAAAAATCCGATTAGAGTAAGACTCTGATAGATTTTGTATAGGCCTGACAGCACCAAGCCTGGTATACGATTTTTGGGATATTAGATAGATGAGAAACTATAGATATATGATAACTAAGGGTAGACAGGTTCAATAGATTAGATCTTCGGACTATGACATAGTGGTCTAGTATGTCTATAGTCGATGAGTTGAGTGAATTATTATGGGGATAGTAATTCACTGAGTTAGAAGGAGTTCTGATAGATAAAACTCATTGCCAACTTGGTATTAGGCCTAGAGGATCACACACATATGATATCTAATGAGCCCTTGTTTTAATAAATCCATTAGGTAAAACCTAATAAGAGCTTAAAGTGGATATTTGGATAGCAATATAATGTCTAATATACAAGATAATTGGATAAAGATTTAATACCCAATAGAGCAAGATTCATTAGGGTTAAGTTGAGAGGGCTCTCTGTAAATAGGAGAAGGACCAAAGAGTCATAGGTAAGATTCTTTTGGCTGCCCACCTCCTATTACCAAAGGGCTCTCTGTGTGTGACCCTCTAGGCCCGATATCGAGCTGGCCATGATTCGATCCTGTTAGAACTCCTTTTGATATAGTGAATTATTATCTTCATAATAATTCACTCGACTCATCGACTATGGACATACTAGGCCACTATACTATAGTCCCCAAATGATACAAGGAGATCTAATCCATTAGACATGTCTGTCCACAGTTATCATATGTCTATAGTCCCTCATTCATCTAATATCCTAGAGACCATATATTGGGCACGGTAACCTCAAGCCCATACGAAATCATGTCTGAGTCTCACTCTAATCGGATTCTCTCGGAGAACTCCTTTCTCAATCCGAACGACCATAGCTAGGGATTTTGTCTGAGCGAGCACACACAGGATATTCTTCTCATGATACTAAGAGTGAACAATCCTTCGTAAGGTTGGCTATCATTCCCAAGAATCGGTTGTATCAGATTTGGAACTTCCAAACTTGTAAGTCCGGCATCAAAGAATAGAGTACTCATACAAGACATCTTTGGTGTCTCAAGTCTAAAGACCAGATACACAACTAGGACTATGGAATCCCTTTCTGACATCATATATCATTAACCATCCAGTATTCTATAAGCAAATCAATCAGTGAACTCAATCTCTAAGAAGCATTTGCACTGTACCTCTAGTGTGTTGGGAAATCTTGGGGGCGACATCACATGCGTAGCGGAAGAACATAAAACAAAATTCCCAATTCTCAAAGATATATTCATCGTCGTGCGAAGATTGGTGCACAAAAATCTATGAAACTTAAAAACTGCGTATAGAATAGATTGTGTTACTTAGGGAGATCGTATATTCCTGAATCCACGTAGATCTCTAGGAGATGGTGAAGGAGGTCAAACGCCCTCCTCTCTAGCGGTGATCCACATAGAAGGGCTGCGATAATGCTTCTCAAAACTCTAGGCTTGCTTTGAGGTGAAGAGGGGGAGAAGAATAGGAGAGGCAAGCAAAGGCTCTACCCTATGAACTATTGAATCCCTCCTATTAATAGAGGTCCTCTATCAACTTAACCCTAATGGATCCTCCCCTATTGGGTATTGAATCTTCATTCAACTACCCAAGCCTCTTGGATTAGTGGATCTTTATCTAATAATCTCTCATAGGCTCTTATTGGATCTCGTATATGGGATCCAATAATTCAAGGGCTTATTGGATATCCAATAAGATAGGGGCTCCGGCGGATATCTCATATCCGAATCTCTACTCATCGTAAGGCCTACCATATGTTTGTGACCCTCTAGGCCCAATATCGAGCTGGCCATGAGTCATACATGTTAGAACTCCTTTTGACTCAGTAAATTATTATCTCCATAATAATTCACTCAATTCATCGACTATGGACGTACTAGGCCATTACGCCATAGTCCCTAGACGATATAAGGGAATCCAATCCATTGGACTTGTCTATTCTCAATTACCATGTACTTTTAGTCCCTCATCTATCTAATATCTTAGAGACCAGGCATGGTGCTATCAGACCCATACGGTTTCTACTCGAGTCTTGCTATAATCGGATTTTCCCGGAGAACTCTTTATCTCTCAATCTGAATGACCCTAGCCAAGGATTTATCTGAGCAAGAACACATGAGACATTCCTCTCATGACACAGAGTGGATGATCCTCTATCGACACTCAATAGCTCTCGTAAGATTGACTACCACTCCCGAAGACCGGTTGTGCTAGATCTGGGACATTCAAACCTATAAGTCCGATATCAAAGAGTGGACATGTTATCCTTGGTGTCTCAAGTCTAAGAACCAGATACACCACTAGAACCACGGAATCGCTGTTTGACAATAAGACATCATCAACCATCCAACATTCCGTAAGCGGATCAATTAGTGAACTCATTCCCCAATGAGCACTTGTATTGTATCCCTAGTGTCCCCACATGAGTAGCTATGAGACTAGTTGCATCCATCATATGGATGGGTATATAACACACCAGTCTATCCGGTTATCTCGATGTCCCTCTCGAGTAACCTATGATCAGGATTATTTAGGATATGTGTTTAAAGGCGAATCGATCTCATTATCATGATCTCATAATGATTTGATTCTCATTACACAGATCCAAGGATATCACAATATATATATGTATATATGCAATAGTCAATATAAAATGATAAAATATTAAAATATAATAAGCAAAACGATTGTGTGTCAAGTCACACGTGTCATTACTCACGTGATTGACTTGCTGGGCACTTATGACTAGCATAGTGTCCCCACACGAGCGACTATGAGACCAACTGCCTCTATGATATGGACAAGTATATAGTGCATTGATCTATCTAGTTATCTCAATGTCCTTCTTGAGTGACTTGTGATCGGGATGATTTAGGGTTTGTGTTTAAAGGCGAATCAGTCTCATTATCATGATCTCATCACGACCTGATTCTCATTGCATAGATCTAAGGTCATCACAATATACATCCAGATAATATGTGATAAAATGCTAATAATAATAAGCAAAAAGATTATCGTTGTGTGTCACATGTGCTATCACTCACGTGATTGGCTTGTAGGGCACCTATAACTAATAGTTTAGACAATACGAAATTGATAGGATAGTTAGCCCATCAAGCCCGGGTTATGATATTTAGTATCAAAGCTGACCTAGTATTTGGGCATTATGAGGGAGCTTGAGTAGGAAAGGGCTACTCGTGAATGGAGTCAGAGGACTCGTCATGGCGTGGAGCCACTACTCACATACACTATACTAGTGTTTGATCTAGGTTATATTGGGCCTTGACGAGGACATCAAGCCTTTGAGTAGGGGAGATTATAACACTCCCAATTATTCCCATATTAGAAGTGGACAAGATTAGATTGGCTTATAAGGGTTTGATGAGTGTACTACTATCAACTTCAGCTTAAGCATTTTGATAAGTGATTTAGACCAAATGAAGTTGATAGGCTAGTTAGCCTATCAGGCTTGAGTCGTGACAACTAGCCTATGCTTGAGTGTAAGGACAATAAGAAGGGCCGACCCCTTCTTGTTTTACTACTGTGTGGTGGTGTGCGAAGGGGAGGAAAGAACATGTCATGAGAGGAGGTGCGTCGCCACTTTATCCATTTGTGAATCACTCATAGAGAAGAGTTTGTAAGAGCTCCTTCATTCATCTATGGACTATGATCTATAGATTAAGGGATATACAATCTCCCCTAGGTGACAATGTCTTACATATCCTATATAATTTTTTGTTTCATGAGTTTTATGCTCTCAATCATTATATGACGATTCGATATAATTCTTTTAGGAAATCAATTTTTACTTTTAGTTATTCGCTACGCATGTGATGCTCATTACAGTTTCCTAACAAAACTAAATCCAAAGCATGCTTTGACACTTTCTTTTAAATGACAAAGAATGGTGACGCTCTGATAGAACTATAAATTATGATGTTAGAGGCAAATTCAGCTTATATGAGTATGAAATATCATTATCTTGGTTTATCACTATAAGTGTAATAAATCAAATTTCTTAGAGTTTTATTAGTTACCTTCGTCTAACTATCAGTTTGTAGGTGAGCTATACTTCTAAACTTTAAACTTATATCAAATCTTTTTCCACAAGGTCAGTCACAAATGAGATAGAAATTTAGAATCTCTATTAGAAGTGATTGATTTAGTTAGCCTAGCAATCCGTATTGCATCTGAAGTCTTTTGATATGGTGTGAAATGAGCCATCTTGAGAATCGATTCATAACTACAAATACAAAATCAACTCCTCTCTAAGTTCTTAGCAATCTCAGTATAAAATTCATGGATAAATCCTCCCAAATATCTTCTAGAACTAGTAATTACTGTAAGAAAATCTAGTGGTGACATTACATGCATAGCGGAAGAACATAAAAATAAAATTCTCAAATTTTCCAAAGATATGTTCGTTGTCATGCGAAGATTGGTGTATAAAATCCGCGAAACTTAAAAGCCACATGTGAGATAGTGTTTTACGTAGGGAGATCGTATATCTCTGAATCCCTATAGATATGTAGAAGTGTTTTACTTAAAAGCCACCATCCTCTCTAGCGATGATCCATACAGCAAAGTTGCAACAATGCTCCTCAAATCTCCAAGTCTACTATATAAGGAGGAGAAGGGAGAGAATAGGAGATGACAACCAAGAGAAGCTCTAGCCTATGGGCCTTTAGTTCCCACCTATTTATAGAAGTCCCCTATCAACTTAACCCTAATGAATCTTATCCTATTGAGTATTGGATTTTCATCCAACTACCCAAACCTCTTAGATTAGTGAATCTCTATCTAATAATCTCTTGGTTCTTATTTGATCTTATCCATAAGATCCAATAATTCAGGAGCTTATTGGATATCCAATAAGATAGGGGCTCCGACGGATATCTCATATCAGAACCTCTACTCGTCATAATGTCTACCATATGTGTGTGACTCTCTAGGCCCAATATCGAGCTGGCCGTGAGTCATACCTATCGGAACTCTTTTTAACTCAGTGAATTATTATTTACATGATAATTCACTCGACTCATTGACTACAGACATACTATGCTAGTACGCTATAGTCTCCAAACGATACAGCAAAATATAATCTAATGGACTTGTCTGTCCTTAATTACCATATACCTATAGTCCCTCATCCATCTAATATCCTAGAGACCATATACCAGGCATGGTGCTATCAGGTCCATATAGTTTCTACACGAGTCTTGCTCTAATCGAATTCTCTTGAAGAACTCTTTCTCTCTCAATCCGAATGACCCTGGCCAGGGATTTGTCTTAGCAAAAACACATGAGATATTCATCTTATAACACCGAGAGTTGATAATCCTCTATCGATACTCAATAGTCATCATAAGGTTAGCTACCACTCTCGATGACTTAATGTGCTAAATCTGAAATTTCCAAACCTATAAGTCTAGTGTTAAAGAATAGAGTACTCATACAAGACATCCTTGGTATCTCAAGTCTAAGAACCAGGTACACCACTAGGATAATGGAATCATTATTTGACAATGAGGTGTAGTTAACCATCCAACATTCCATGAGCAGATAAATCAGTGAACTCATTCTCCAATGAGCACCTGCACTATATCTTTAGTGTCCCAACAAGAGCAACTATGAGACCAACTGTATATATCATATAGATGGATATACAGCATATCGGTCTGTCCGGTTATCTCGATGTCTCTCTCGAGTAACCTATGACCGAGATTATTTAGGATTTGTATTTAAAGATAAATCGGTCTCATTATCGTGATCTCTTCACGATTCGATTCTCATTGCATAAATCCATAGACATCATAATATATTCATGTAATAAGCAATATAAAGTGATAAAATATTAAATAATAATAATAAGCGAAAAGACTACGTATTAAGTCACACGTGTCATCACTCATATGCTTGACTTATAGAGCACCTATGACTAGCAATAACATATATAAACTAGTGTTTTGTGACTGATCCTTTGCAGCTTGACAAGTCAAATATTTTCTTACAAAATTATCAATATCTTTTTTTAATTAACCAAATTGCTATATATAAGAAGCTCATCTTGTATGCATCTTATTTAAGTGTTTCTGGTTCTTAAAATACTTTAGGGTTTCGTGGTCTGAATATATTATAAACTCACGTGGGATCAAGTAACATTTCCAATTCCATAAGGCTTGTACCACAACATACGACTCTTATTCATAAGTAAACCATTTTTGACATGCTTTACTCAGACTCTCACTTCCCATGAAAGCACTGCTCCAATCCTATTTCCACTTAGCATCGTATTCCACTTTAAAAGGATTTTCAAAGTTGGGTAATGCAAGCTAGTGCAATAGTCAACTTTTCTTTAATCTCAACAAAGCTTTTCCCAATAGCCTTAGTCCATAGAAACTTTTCTTTCTTCAAGCAGTTAGTGTGCCTACTTGATTGAGATCAAGGCTTCTCATTACTTGACGTGTGTATTTATGGCCTGTGTGCTTGAGATGAAGGCTTCTCATTATGTGATGTGTGTATTTATGTCCTGTGTGCCTGTAATTAAGTTATAATTATATAAGAAAGTATGATGGAAGCATGGAGATGCTAGCGGGATCCAAGAGGATAAGGCGAATGATCATCAGGCATCGAGATGCGTCGAGACACACTTATATTTTTTTATTTGTGATCAAGCCTTTGGCTCGAGCATGATCACTTAGGCTCTGGTCCATGATCATCTAGTGTTGATGTATGTGCATAAATGTGATATATATATATATATATATATATATATATATATATATATATATATATATATATATATATATATATATATATATATATATTGCATGCAATGTAAATATGTGTGTGATACATCATATTTAACCATGAGACCAAATTGAATTAGAAAAACTCCTCTAAAATAATATTAAATTAATAAATATGAGGTAATAAGATTGACCCACGTGACCTTTTATTATAAGTGGAAATCACTTTTTGATGTAGCCTGAGCTGGTCAAGTCCCTCGAGGCTCACCTATATTGGGATTTAAGATTTTGCCTATGATATAAAGATGTTACCAGTGACCTAAGGATATGGTATGCTTCGTCAAGTCCCTCAATGGTATATCATCAAATCATACTCATCTTATAATGATGGTGCTAATTTAACTGAGCATCATGGTTGGTCGAATCTCTTGATGTCATGATGATTCGGAGGCTCAACAGAACGAGAATAATAAGGAGTTGTGATTGGTAAGAGTTGCCTACCATTTTAGGCTTAGTATGATTCGTCGAGTCCCTCGAGATCATAATAAGAAGCTGATTATATTAGAAATCCATCGGAGATACTAGACGAAGTTGTGTGTTTCATTAGAAAATAATGGGAGTAGATTAAGATGAAAGACCATATCTTAATTAATTTATCAAATCTAAAATCTATATGTTATTTACTTTTCTACCATATTTTTATTTTTTAAAAATATTACTTTTAAATCTCTTATGTGACATACTTGATATCAACCGCCTCACTAGTCCAAAATATATAGAATGACTCTGCAACTTAAGAACTATTTTTACGGTAGAGAAAATCGTATACATCCTTGACACGGTGATCTTGAGGAAGAGACAAGTGAAGATGAGATCACTCATTACATAAAGTACATAAACGATTCTACTCTTACTCAATATTACATATTGGGCTCCATGACCCCCGAGTTACAAAGGCAGTATGAAAAGATGGATGCTAGATCCATTCTCCTACATCTCTATAAATTATTTGAGGAACAATGAATGACTCAATGATATGATATATCCAAGAGTCTCTTTCGTGCTAGAATGATTGAGGGGCACCAGTTTAAAACCATGTCCTTAAGATAATTAAGTAGATAGAAAAGCTCATGGGTCTAGGAATGGTCCTAGAGGATAACCTGTATATGAATCTTATACTTCAGTCCCTCCTAGATTCCTTTTCGTAGTTCATTATAAATTTTAAAATAAACAAGCTTAAGGTAACTCTCTCTGAGCTCCTCAATATGTTGAGAGAAGTGGATAGCACCATTAAGAAAGAGAAGCAAGTTCTCTATACTGGTGAGACAAAAAAGAAAAGAAAGATACAGAAGTCTCTTAAGAAGGGCAAGGGCAAATCGAATAATACCAATGTTGCTAAAAAGGACCCGACAAAAAACAAAAGTCAGTGCTTCCATTGTGGTAAAGACATGCACTGAAAGAGAAACTACAAAAAGTATCTTACAGAGAAGATAAAACAGAAGCTGGAGAAACTTCAAGTATATTCATGATTGATGTCCATTTGTTAAAAAATTATTATGGTGCATAGGTATTGAATACCGATAGTGCATCTCATATTTGTAATTCATTGTAAGTTTTGGCAAAATCTAGAAGATTGGCGAGAAGCAAGATGGACCTCAGGATAGGGAATGCCACAAAAGTTGTCATTGTTACCATTGGGGAAGTCACCCTATAATTGCTTGGTGGAGCTATTTTAGCATTAAATACTTGCTATTTTGTTCCTTCAATTATCAGAGATATTATTTTCATTTCTTGTTTGATAAATTATATATATATATATATATATATATATATATATATATATATATATATTAGTTTTTAAGAAGAATGATTGCTTCTTAATCCAAAATGATGAGATCATCAATAGAGGAATATTAAATAATGGTTTATTCATATTAGTATAGGGAAATCTAGGGGTGATATCACATGCATAACGAAAGAACAAAAAACAAAAATCTCGAATTTCTATAAAAAAGGTTTCATCGTCGTGTGAAGATTGATGTGCAAAAACTCATAAAATCGAAAAACTATGCGTACAAAGGAGATTGTGTTACCTAGGAAGATCATATAACCCTAAATTCCTGAAAATCTGTAGGAGATTATGAAGGAGGTGCTAGTCATTGGTGTCCTACAAGCCAATCACGTGAGTGATGACACGTGTGACATGACACGCAATCGTTTTGCTTATTATTATTATGATATTTTTTTCACTTTATATTACTTATTGTAAATATATTATGATGTTAATGGATCTGTGTAATGGGAATCGAATTATGATGAGATCATAATAATGAGTCCGATTCACCTTCAAACATAAGTCGTAAATAATTCTAGTAATAGGTTACTCGAGAGGAACATCGAGATAGTCGGACAGATTGATGTGCTATATACCCGTCCCAAAGGGTCTTAGGTTCAAATTTATAATTGAGTGATTACAACTGATTAAAATATAGTTGAGTGATTTGTGATGTTTCAATGTTCTAACTTAATATAAATTTCTTACGTTCACCCTTGCTAGGAAACATCTTTCTATTAGCTTAGGATATTCTTCCATATATTACATGCACACTAAGTTCTTTGCATTCGGAAAGACTTCATCAACGCCAACTCTCTATTGAGAATAATAACACTTGGCAAAACGTAAGATGACATTAAGCTTTATAGCTTCTCTATTGCCCAATTATAGTTCTTTACTCGCTCAACTTCCATATACACAAATGTAATAGAAAATGTTAGCTTTATCGATGTAACACACACTATTTTCATAAGAGGCATTCAATATCTGTTGCTTTTATATGTGCAATACATAATTAATACTCATGGAAACATATACAACAGATCAACCGTGGTAGGATGTGCCCAAAATAAGTCTTTGACAATATTGCCTTTATCATTACTTGTATTTCAGACAATATTTTTATACTCAATAAGCTTCATTATAAATTATTGCATCTGTGTTTTTTTAGCTTTCTCCAACATTCTATACTTGTGCTGAACATTATATATATTGTTGTTATCTTTCTGATTCAATATCAGTAGTATTTATCATGTCGAAACTATATTTTCTATCATATAAGAAATAATTTTCTTCTCCTCATTTGATGATAAGATCTCTCGGAATATGGATGCTAAGTTGTTTTGGGAGAGGATGGTTATACGATTCGCAAGGCACTCAGATCATCAATTTGTCATCCTTTAGTAATTGAACACCAACAAGTGTAAATGGATAACCCCATTTTCTAGATCTGGATGACTGTTATTGTTATCTTTTACCATTTGGATTTATCCACTTCCGATACTGTCTTCTACTTTATTCATAACAAAATCGTATTCTAGGTTTTCTTCCTCTATTCTCTTCATATTTATCTATACCTCTTTCCAACCCATCCAATTAATACTTCCTTGTCTGTAAAAGCCTACAAATATTAAATCAATAAGTTTAGCATATATTATAACATGAATAATATCAAGTATATGACTATTATCTATATCTAACATGTTGCAAATGACTGAGTGATCACTTTCATCCGTTGAATATTTAAATCATTATTTTCTATTAACAACTAAAATAAAAGTGAGAGAAAATAGTTAATACTATACTTGCCAATGCTAAGATCTTTTTTACCCCAAATTTTGATCCAAACATTATGTAATAGCGAAAGATGTTATATTTTGAATTATTTTTCAATTTCTCAAAAGATGATATATTCTGGACTTTTTCAAGACCATCTAAAAAATATCATATTTCGAGTATTTTACAAATAGCCAGAAGAGATCGAGAAAATGATATGTTCTAAGCTATTACATAATATACATAATCCTAGAAATATTAAATCATTATAACAAACATCAAAAATTATTTATCGTTCCCCCTTTTTTAATCTTTAGATCATCCCATTTCATCATTTGTCTTTTTTTTATCATTTTATATTGGTGATTAAGAGGAGGAGGATGAGAAGGAGAAAGAAGCAGAAGAAAAGGGAAATGGAAAAGAAAATGGGATTGTAGGTAAAAAATGAAAATATTTATTTAGAATTAAGTTATAAATCGAGGACATATACGTTTATTTATAGAGATAATTTAGAAATATTTAAAGTTAGATCATAAATAAAAAATATTTTAAATATTTTTTTTATTTTTATTATTAAAAAATGATCAATAGTAAAGGATTGGCAATTGAAAAAATAAAATTCATCAATAGTAAGCTTGTTATGTAAATTATCAAATCTATCCACTCTGAAACTTTTGTTTATATTCTTTGTTTCATAGTAGCTACTAAGTAAGAAAGATTTTGGAAGAAGGATCCTCCATTAGTGGCACCTCTAAACTATTATAGAATGTATATAATCCTAAAAATATTAAATTATTATAACAAACATAAAAAATTATTTCTCAGCTCTTCTTCTTCAATTTTCATATCATCCTATTTCATCAATTTTTTTTATCATATTAGGTCACCTCCAGTGATTAAGAAGAAAAGGATGAGGAGGAAAAAAAAATTATAGCTAAAAAAATAAAAAGGTTTATTTAAAATTAAGTTATAAATTAAGGATATATATTTATTTATAAATATATAATTTGAAAATATTTAAAGTTCAAATCTTTTAACACTGATTGACCCACTTTGAGACTTTTCTTTATATTCATTGTTTCATGGCAGCTACAAAGTGAGTAAGGTTTTGGAAGGAGAATCCTCCATTGGTGGCACTTCTAAGAGCTGCTTCCTTTAAAGCCATTGCCCTGTTCTTCACCTCCACACCTCCAAGCAATTCCTGCAGCTTGCAGCTGATCTCTTCCCTTGTTATGATCCCACTCTCATCAGCCATCTTTAGACCAGTCTTCCAATCATCACAAACATAGGTCTGGTTGACGAACTGGTCGCCAAAGCTGGGCCAGCACAGGAGAGGCACTCCATTGCTGATGGCCTCCATGGTCGAGTTCCACCCACTGTGATATGAAGCAGCCAATCGCAGGGTGAGCAAGCACGGTGCACCCACGGTCCTGAGGCGCCCATCACGCCATCTTCCCCCTGCAGGCGACCTGGTCAATGAATCCCGACGGGTAGGCATCGGCCATGTCGTCCGTCAGGTCCGGCCGCGCGACCAACAAGAACGGCCTACCGTGATGGGGATATAAACCAGGAATAACCTTTGAATATGAACAAATACTAGAAGACCATAATACGCAGCGGAATTAAATGAAAGCACAATCAAACAGAACACCAAGATATACATGGAAAATCCCTCCAATGTGAAGAGTAAAAATCATGGGGCAAACTAGAGATAATCCACTAAGAATAATGAATGTACAAATCTCAATCTCTTGCCATAAACCCTAGCAACAATCTCAAGAGAATAACTGGGATACGAGGATCACGTCACTGCCTACAATATCTAAAACCTCCCCAAGTAATCATAGCAAGAGTCTACTGTAGATTTGATCTAACCTGAGATGAGAACACTTAGATGATTGAGAACAGCCTCTCTGCGTTGTCCTTGTCTTCTTCTCTTTCTTTCTCTTCCTTTTCTACCTTGTTTTCTTCCTTTTCTTTGGAATCCCGTGACTATTTTCTTCTCCCACGTTGCTGCCCTATTTATGCCTTTTTCTGCCTCCAAAACGCAGTCACTACACCCCTCCTAATGTTAATTAGGGTTAGGTTAAGAGGGGGTGTGGGCTGTGGGTTACCCAAGCCCACTATGGGCTAAATCTATGGGATGCCAGCCCAACAACCTCCCCCTTCAGCCCATAAGGGAGGCTGTCTCATGACTCCTCAATGTGAAGCCATACCGACCAGCTGTCGGCATATCTCCTGCCTTTCTTTTGGTAAGGTCTTCATTTCATTTGGTAGTAGCACCAAATCATAAGTATGGTTCTTCTGGAGAGCATCCATCTCTTCTTGCATAGCAACTAACCACTTCTCTTTCTGCTCACTTTCAACTGCTTCCTGGTAACTCTCTGGTTCACCTGCAATAGTAAGCATCATATACTCATATGTAGAGTATCTTCTGGAAGGTTGACGTTGTCTAGAAGATCTTCTCAACTGAGGTTATGCGGGAACTTGCTCTCCTACTTCTTCTTGCTCAACATATCTTGCAGGTAGATCAACATCAGGCTCTACACCATCTTCCTGCACATCTCCCCCATCACCCTGATATACTGGAGGAATAACTGGGTCACAATCTGCTAATCCTTATGTAGAAGTATTGGCTGGTGCCTTCTTCTTCAAATCTTCAAAAGTTTGATCCTCAAAGAAGACTACATCTTTGCTTCTAAACATCATCTGCTTTTCTAGATCCCAAAGCCTGTAACCAAAATGATCATGTAAGTAACCAAGAAAAATACATTCTTTAGTCTTACCATCCAGCTTGGACCTCTCATTATCTGGAACATGTACAAATGCACGACAACCAAACACTCTCAAATGCTTGTAGGAAACATCTTTCCCTGACCATACATGATCTGCAACATCACCATCTAGGGTGGTACATGGTGATAAGTTGATCACATCAACTGCAGTCCTCAAAGCCTCATCCCAAAACCTTTTGGGCAGCTTGGCCTGTGAAAGCATACATCTGATCTTTTCCATGATTGTGCGGTTCATCCTCTCTATAATTGCATTATGCTGAGGTGTACCAGGAATTGTCATCTCATGTTGGATCCCATGTGACCTGCAATAGTCATTAAACAATCATGTATACTCACCACCATTATTTGATCTTATGCATTTCAATTTCCTTTCTGTCTCCCTTTCAACCCTGGCATGAAACTCTTTGAAGACATTAATCACATGATCTTTAGTCTTCAAAGTATATGCCCAAACTTTTATGGAAAAATCATTTATAAAAGTGACAAAATAAAGTATACCACTTATACCAAGAACATCAACAGATCCATTAGGAGTTTTTGTCCTCAAAGAACCACATACATCTGTATAAACACGGTCTAATGCATGTATTTTTCTAGACAAAGCAGGACTAGCAAATGAAACTCTATGTTGTTTACCTGCCAAACAATCAATACAAGGGTTTAGATGTATACCTTTGAGGTCTGGTAATACCTCTCTCTTGGAAAGAGCTTGCAGCCCCTTCTCGCTCATGTGTCCCAGTCGCCTATGCCACAACTCCATGCTGAAGTCTTTTTCTATAGCATTTAACTGCTCACCATAAGCTTTAGCCTGCAACCTGTACAAAGTATGACATTTCTTTCCATTAGCTATAACAAGAGAACCCTTACTAAGCTTTCATTGCCCTTTGTGAAATCTGCTATTATAGTCTTCATCATCTAGCCTTCAAACTGAAATTAGATTCAGCCTCAAGTCAACCATATGTCTCACATCCTTAAGCACCAACTTGCACCCTAGGTTGGTCTTTAAATGGATATCACCCATGCCTATGATGTCTACTGTGTCATAGTTGCCCATCTTGACAACACCAAAATTTTCAGACCTATATGTAGCAAAAAACTCCCTCCGTGGTGTAGCATGATAAGAAGCACCTGTGTCAATCACCCACTCAAGATCCTGACACACACAAGAAAAAATATCATCAGAAGGAGACAAAATCAAATAATCACCACCTTGTATTGTAGTTGTAGTATTATTTTTTGACTCTGTAGACTCCACTTCTTTTCCCTTTTTTTTGTTCTTCTTAGGTTGCTTAAATTGATTCTTGTAATGTTCTTTCTCACCACAATTATAGCAAACAATATCTTATCTTGATCTTGACTTGCGTCTACCTATGCGTGAACTGCTTCTAGGCTTTGACCTTCCTCTGTTCTCTGAAATAAGTGCTTGTGAATCATTCTGAGATGTTGCCGAACTCTCTCTTCTCTACTCCTCATTCAACAAACTACTTGTTACTTGACTCATAGTGACACCACCATCTGGTACAGAATTACTAAGGGAAACCACCAGTGTCTCCCAACTTTCTGGTAATGAACTGAGAAGTAACAATGCCTGCAACTCATCATCAAGAGACATTTTCATAGAGGATAACTGGTTAGTAATACTTTGCATTTCATTCAAATGTTCAACAATAGAAGCACCCTCTCTATATTTTAGGTTCACAAGTTTTCTGATCAAAAAAGCTTTGTTGTCAGCTGTTTTTCTTTCATAGAGATTTTTCAACTTTTTCCAAAGAGAATATGCAGAAATTTCAGTAGAAACATGGTGAAAGACACTATCATCAAGCCACTGTCGAATAAATCTAATTATTTTCGATCTAACCTCTTCAACTCATTATCTGTCATAGTTATGGGTTTTGCACTATCTCCCTGCAAAGGTCCATACAAATATTTGCAATACAAGAGATCTTCCATTCTTGGTTTCCATATCATCCAATTGTTTTCATTTAAACTAATCATACGAGAAATATTACTAGCCTCAGTGTTCAAATACAAAATTTAAATCACCAAAACCCCTTTTGCTCTAATACCAGTTGATGAGGATATAAATCAGGAATAACCTTTGTATATGAACAAATACTATAAGACCATAATACGCAGCAGAATTAAATGAAACCACAATAAAATAGAATACCAAGATATACGTGGAAAACCCCTCCAATGTGAAGGGTAAAAACCACGGTGCAAACTAGAGATAATCCACTATGAGAATAATGAATATACAAATCTAAATCTCTTGCCCTAAACCCTAGCAACAATCACAAGAGAACAATTGGGATATAAGGATCATGTCACTGTCTACACTATCTAAAATCTCCCGAAGTAATCACAGTAAGAGTCTACTATAGATTTGATCTAACCTGAGATGAGAACACTGCTAAATGATTGAGAATAGTCTCTCTGTGTTGTCCTTGTCTTCTTCCCTTTCTTTCTCTTCCTTTTCTATCTTATTTTCCTCCTTTTCTTTGGAATCCCGTGGTTATTTTCTTCTCCCACGTTGCTGTCATATTTATTCCTTTTTCTGTCGTAAAAACACAGTCACAACACTCCTCCTAATGTTAATTAGGGTTAGGTTAAGAGGAGGTGTGGGCTGTGGGCTGTCCAAGCTCACTATGGGCTGAATCTGTGGGCTGCCAACCCAACATTACCATTCTCATCGATGACGCCTCGCGATTATCTCCGGGATGCTTAGTATCGTGGCGAGCACCGCCCCGACGCAGGCCAGAACGCCACTGTCCGGACGCCCATCTTCTTCGCGACCTCCAGCGCCCAGGCCATGCCCTGGAAGGCGATCATGCACGTGATCTGATCGCCGGCGTCGCCGCTCCTACGGATCAGCTCCTCCAGGCAAGGCGGCATGGCCTTCTGAAAGCCCGCCATCAGCTTCCCGTGGTCGCTGCGCGCGCCGGAGCCTTCCAGCTCCAGCCCGTCCGGGATGGAGACGAGCTCAATTCGGCCCGAAGCAGCCTGCTCCATGTCGGCCAAGGCGGCGACAAGGCGCGCGTGGCTGAACTCAGTGTTTGGTGATCTTGAAGCCGTGGTTCACCAAGAAGTGGGCGAGCGCCATGAAGGGGATGACATGGCCTTGTGCAGTGTACGGCAGGAGCAGTGCGTGAGGCGACGAGCCCATTGCAGCAGTTGGTGATCTCCACAGCATTTGGATCTCTGGTTTATATGCCAAGCAAATCTGAAGACAATTTAGATAATGAGATTACATTTAAAATTATTATTTTATATAACGTTAAGTATTGATAAAAGATTATGTAATTCATATCAAATAGTTGAGATATTAAGTTTTACTATTACTAGAAAAGAAGATAGTTATTTAATGCATATCAAATCATATCACTTGTATTTCTCATGTCTTAATAATAATATATTCCGTCAAGACAATTTCACCTTGGATTCTTCTTCACATCATACGATAATTTCATCAACTCAATTATATTAAATAACAATAATAATAATTTAACGAGCTTCCATCAAACCGATTGGGGCCCGCCCATTCTTCCAATAAAAGAAAAAAAAGTAATATTTTATGAAAAGTTATCAAAAGGAGGATCAAAATATTAGAAAAATGGAGTAGGTTGATGAGTTGGAAATGGATGAGTAGAATAGAAGGGAGGGAGGAAAAAAAATACAAACAGAGAATAGGAAGGATAAAAAAAAAAGAGGAAATAGAAAAGTGAAAGAAGAAGAAGAAAGAATTATAAAAGAAAATTAATAAATAATAAATTATTTTATAGTTTTTTTTTTGAATTTTCATCGGTTTATCCCCCTGCAATATAGTGAATAGAAACTTAATCGCATCAAGGTTAGGTTCGATTAATAATATGTATATATATATATATATATATATATATATATATATATATATATATATATATATATATGTATGTATATATGTATGTATATATGTATGTATATATATATATGTATACATATATATATATATATGTATATGTATATGTATACATATATATGTATATATATACATATATATATATATATATGTATACATATATATATATATATATATATATATATATATATATATATATATATATATATATATATATATATATATATATATATATATATATATATATATATATATATATATATATATATATATATATATATATATATATATATATATATATATATATATGTGTGTGTATATGTATGAAATAACAAATTGTGTTTGGATCTCTGCAACACACACATACACAACTATTGTGTTGATAGTCTAAATTTATCTAGATTTGCCTTAGTCCTGTAATACTTGTTTGCAAACTATCAGAGTCGCATTGTCGAAATATAAATTGCGATCACATAAGTGTAATTGAAAAAAACAATTCATTAATAATGAAAAATGGACACATTTTGGTCATATGAAGTCTTGCTTTGAGTGCAAAGATCTTGAGGTGTAGCTCATAGAGTTCCATGTGAATGTTCAGCCATCTCATAAGCCCTGTAAAGCGGCAGAACTGATAGCTATTCCCCACACACATACATAGTTGTTGAGGCTTCAAGTTGACATCGTAAAGACTGTTTTATTCATGCATATGTGAGTGGAATTTGCATCCATTAGAATTAGACTAAACTTGCTCCGGAAACCAACTTCTGAATCCAATACCCTATATTATCTTGTTTTGTAAAGACAACCAAACTCACTTTTCTTTATTAAGAATAATGTTATAAATTGTTCAAATTAAAAAGAAAAAAAAGTTTCTTTTCAAAAGATTTATTTGAAAAGATGATTTCTTTTGTAGTTGTTTTTCAAAGATTGTGTCCTTTGAGAAAATATTTATAAATAGGTATTTGAGGGTAAATTATATATACATCTCTTCATATTCTTCTTCTTCTTTATTCTCCAAGTAATTGAATTAGATATTCTCTAATTTTTCTTTGAAGATTCTTTATTGTTTGCTCAATACAGATCTTCTAAAGGCTTGTCATATCCACTAAAACTATTTGCATCAAACCCATAGCAATCTTATTGAGAAGAAGGTACAAATATCATTTTTAAGAAAGTGTTTATAAATGTTTCAAACCTAAATATTTCTTATAGTATTCTTGATCTTGTGTTTGTTAATTGTTTCCATAGTATTTTCATCCTCTTCTTTCTTGTATTTTTTCCAATAAATAATTTCTTTAAGTATAAACATAAAAGAATTAAGAAGTTGCTGTATGCTGATTGTGTTTGTATAGTGCTACTAAGAGCCTGGTTAATCATGATGTTATTAAGAAAGCTCTTCCGTGCACTTTTATGTCTTCCCCATTCTTTATCATCACCTCCTTAGATTTTATATCCTAATTAATTAATTAATTAAAATAAAGAAATCCTCATAATTATCTTTTCCAAAACTTTCTCATGACCTTTTGACCATTATTATTATAGATTTTTTGTCTCATCTTTTGATAAATCCCTACTCCATTAGTTACAATGGTCCTAAAAATAAGAAAAGAGGAAAAGTGTATTGCTTAGTAACATTCGAGACAACTTCTTTGAAGCATGATCTATCAAATAAATCAACTAGGTTTATAAATATTATACAAACTTATAAAAAGAAAGTCATCAAAGTATTACTTTTGTAGCAAGAAAGGTAAGACTATAAGGTTTAGTTCAAAAGAAAAAGGTATAAGCTAATCTTTATATGTTTCAAATTAAACATAACAAAAGTCCCTTTATAATACTTAATAGATTAATTTTGACACTTCAACTTATGTTACAAATAATACACAGAAATTAATTTTATCATGAAAACCAAAAATGCATGAAAGATTCACCACTACAATGAATCATCTTAATTCGAAAGTGATGTAGTGTATATTTATCGTCAATGTTTAGAGATAATCCATTTGATATATCTTGATAATATATTTTATATTCCTATAATTTTAAATTTTAAATTTTTTATCTAGAATTATTAGGATATTATCTTTCTTTTGGTGGTGACTTCTCAGTATATTTATGATTCAATTAAAGTTACTTATAAAATGTTGAATGATGATTTATATAACATTAATGTAAATCCTAAGTTTCCTGTGATCCTATAATCAAATATTAGAATGAAACATAGTTTTACAAACTTCTTAAGATTATATATACTTACATTTACGGATTACTCCATGTTTCTTATTTATAAAGAGATATCTTATCACCTTTTAGATGATATATTAAAATTTGACTATGCATATATGATTCATGTAAGGTCTCAAGTTATTAATACTTTTAGATATGCATAAATGAAGTAGAGAAATAATTAGATAAAAAATTAAAATTATCAAATTTGATTGAGGTAATAATTTTATAGTAGATATAATATTTTTTATCATAATTTTGGTTCTTTTACTGGATTATAAAGAAAACAAGATATTCATGCTCAATATATTTTCTTAGGTGTGTCACAATAAAATGGAATTATTGAAATATGAAATTATACTCTTATTAATATGGTTAGGAGCATCATAAATTATTACTTTACTCGAATCAATATGAGGTAAAACTTTAAATCAATTTCATCAACTCCTTTAGAGTTATAGATGAACAAAAAACTAAACTCAAGATATTTATATATTTAGGATTGTTCTACAAAGATAAAGATAAGGGTCTTCAATCTACATAAAAAAAAATAATTGGATTCAATAACTATTTTTGAGTATTTTATTTAAAGGGATACAAATTTTATTATCTCAATCATAATACGAGAATAGTTGAATATGATAATATAATATTCCTATAAAATGACGAATCAGTAGGAGTGAAAATCTTAAAATTTAATCTTGATACTAGGAGATATATGTTAATATTTTAAAATTATCTATAGATTTTTATTCAAAAATTTGTTATTCCTTAAATCACTAATTGACTTAATTAAGAAAAACAACAAAAGAGCATCAATAAATTATCACATAATATTGATATCATTGTTGATAACCAGTAAAATAATTACAATTGATAGTCTTATCAATATCTCAAAAGAAAATTAAGATTTATCATTTTTAATGATTATATGGTATATCTAAAAGAATCATATAGGAATAAAAAATGATCTCTTATTATTTTTATATATTATAAAAATAATAATTCTTAGTAATGATATGATGTAATAAAAAAAAATTAAAATTAATATATCTATTTGATGAGTAGAAACTCATTGAATTACATAATACTTGTGAAAGGATTGATTGTGAACTTCAAAACCTTTCTCTCTCCCACTCTCTCTGTTTGACATGTGACCTTTTTCCAACACAAGTGGAGCTGATAGTGTCAGTGGATTACAATATATATATATATCTATATATATATATATATATATATATGCCACACAAACCTTGTAGGATGTCTTGTTTTGACTCCACACTGCACAAAGGACAAAGACAAAGATCTCTCAGTGGAGTACTGCCATCAGTGTCATATCATTCCAACGCCTACACTCTTCTTCCAAGGTGATCCAACAACATTCCACTGAGGCGGAGATGTGACGGGAATGGAGCCATGCATGCAATAAAGCTTGAGGTAACCAAAATAAATGCATGCATTGGCTGAAGAATACTTTGGCAATTGCCACCTTTTTGTCAGCTATTTTGGTGACATTTTTGCAGCATAAGTGCCACCTTAAACTTGGCTTCTCTTCTTGTATGCATCCATTAACATGATGCAGCTTTATAAGCTGATAACCCTAACTTTGTGAGACCCTGCAGCATCATAATCATTTATTTCTATTCATTTTTAATAAATAACTCAGACAGCAGATTTTTTTTTATATAATTGGAGAGCTCTAAAAAAATTCTGAAAGTCTTTTTCGCCGAGAGAGAGAGAGAGAGAGAGAGAGAGAGAGAGAGAGATCCAGTAGGGTGATCGCGCTTCCGTACCTCGCGGAACGGAAACCCTAGGTCCCGATTCGGAGGTCGGAGGAACCCTAACCCTGTCTCCGGGACGATCGAGCCCCCGCTCCCTCTCCCGCCACGAAAAGATCACCAAATTTCCCGCCCGCAGACTCGCGGGTCGATTCATTAATCTGATGCCGGGCAATCGGTCGGAGGCGTTGGATTCTTCTCCTTCTGCGTCTAGTTATGCTACTTTGTTTGGATTTGCCTGTCGAGGTGGCGAAGTTCGTGCTCTTGGCCCCGATTTGAGAGGGATATGGTGGGGATTACTCTTTGGTGAGAACCGGGACTTCATTTCTGTTGTCTTGGGCTACTTTAGAGCATGTAGTCATGAACTAGAGTTTTGGAATTGGAAATTTTATTTGCTATAGTTTGTTTTTGTTCATCTTCAGCTAGTCTATTTCTTTGAGCACAACATTTTACCAAAAATAGAAGGCTCTTTTTGATACGGTGGTGAATGATTGTTGAAGATGTCAACTTGTTGAATTAGTGCATGCAAGCGATGTACCTTACTGTGGGATGTTTTTGAATGAACTCAACTTTATGGATTGGAAACATAAGAAACGATCTTCGAGTGACTCTTGAAGGGGTCATTTTGTGTCTACTATGATTTGAAAATCTTGAGCCGTATGATTGATGCTTTGGATAGGCATACTGTTCAAATATCTTTGTTTCTTTTCTTCAAAATGTACTACTTCAGGCATACAACTCGTGGTCTCTTCTTCTGCTTCTTCGCCACTATCCCTCTCTCCTTTACATTTCTGTTGTTTAAAGCATATTCTGTTGATACTCAATCTTGCTTTCTGCTTCTCATTCCTTTTTTTCTATGGTTATAGTTGACAACACAACACTTTGGTCACATAGAATCAGTGTGGACTTCATAAATACAGTTAATAGTTGATTTATAATCAGGAAGCAGCAACAAGAAAAATATTTTTTTAAAAAGAATATACTTTTGTGGTCAATAGTGAGGTTTTTAATTTCGAATAATATCGAGTGATATATACCGATCCGACAGTAGATCGATATATGGACCATCCACTTTTGGGGTATATCAGACGATACAAGGGTATATCAAATGTTAACGATCGAAATTTCGACCATTACCACTCAGTACAGTTCGGTAATGATCGAATTTTACGCCTAAATTAGGTATATCGCTCAACACGTCCTGATATACTACTCAGTATATAGTACCGTGCCATCCTGAGCGAAGTTCGAAACTCTAATAAATTTCAATCCTTGGTCAGTAGTGTGAAGAAGCTTTAGCTAGTTCACATGGAAGCCATATGCTCTCAATGCCCTAATGCTGATAATTCCAAACCTGTTTGGCTGAAATATAAAAACGCACTTCATGTTCCTTTTTCGTTAATTATGGTAGGTAGAAAGTACATGATTTTTTGTTCTTATCATGTTCCTTGCCGAATTTAACCAGCTTACAGATTGAGAAAAGTGATGTGCACTGTGACTTACTGAGTTTCTTTATTTTGCTGCTTCTTTATTATTTATGGATTCTTTAAATCATTCCTGTGATAAATGAATTTGATTATGTCACAGGCTCAGTCACTTTTTGAGTGTTTATGTTGAAGGAACTCATAACGTTGTCAGGAAATTGCTTTTGTTTGGCAAGGAGATAAATGCACAAAATATCAGGGAAATTAAGTTATAACCCCTGGTCAGAGCAGGCTGGATTTTTGCTAGGAGTGAAGTTTCTGAGGAGGTCTAGATTTTCCTCAAGGAGTACTCATTCTGTATTCATCCATATTAAGAAGCTGGAAGTTGGCTGACTTTGTAGAATTTGCCATGGGTCGTTCAGTATTTGAATAATATGCTGTGAAATCTTAATCTAAAAGGTTCCAGTTCTCAGTTCTCAGGTATATGTCATGTAGTTGTCTTGAATTTGCCTCTCGAATGGTACTTTTGGTAGCCCCATAGAAAAAGCACCTAAAATTTGGAAAGCTTAGTGATTTATTTCTCTTTTGTAAATGCTGCTATTAATTTAACATATGGAAATCTATGGAAGAGGAAGTTAATATGGTGCCTTATCAATGACATTCAGTTATTTGCCCCTCAGGAAGCCTGATTCTTGTGTTTAATATGGTTTGTTTTTAAGGGTCTTTATGTGGAGATTATAGGACAGAAAAGTATATTTTCATCCATAAAGTCACAATTGGATACTAAATTTTCAAAGCATAAGCTTGAGGCTTCTTTGGTACCGATACTCATATATTTTCTTTTAATATTTCTGATGGCTATTAAAGTATCCAAGGAAAGCTGTTCTGATCTTGTTGAAGATTTAGAGGCAAGAGACTGCTGAATATGCTGCTTCTTAGGTTCTTCCTCTTTTGAGTGTCTCTTTCTTGTCCAAGACAGCACATTGTGCAAGCAATAAGCAGCTGTGGCAACAATATTTGATGTACATGCAGCTCCAAGAGGTTCAGAGACAGCAGCAACTTCAGCAGCTAGATCAGGGAGCAGGTAGCTGAGTCCGCTTAGTCAGTTATCTGCTGTATCAAAGCCTGCAACAGGAAATCAGTCACCCGCAAGGTTAAACGAAAGCCATCAGTCAAGCATATAGTAGTATGTGGCTTAATAATTTTGTTGGAGGCACATCCAACATACCTAGTAAATCTCATGTGTTTAAAGCTGGAAACATGAACTTGGTGCAGCCCAGTTGCTCTGTTGCCATGCAGAACCATGCAAATGGTGTAATTATATCATATGATCAAAATCAGGCAACACAATCTATGGGATTTATTCCACAAAAGATCGATCACTCTTTTCTTGGCATGCCTACTTCGGATACCAGCTCTGTCAACAACTATTCACATTTATTAAGAATGTCTGATAATTGTCATGATTTGATGACTAAGGCAGCTGCAACCAAGGCAGAAAAGCCAACATATTCATCTAGCACTTTGTGAGCTGATTATCAAGTGGCCTCACAAAGTTGCTTACAGGACAAGGCTTCAGCTACTGCACAGAATTTTCAGGGGAAACATGACTTTGGCAATTATCCAGTACAAGTTCTGGGTAATAATGTTCCATCAGGAAACTTTCAATAGATGAACAGTATGCAAAGCAGCATTCAGTTCCAGGAATTTCATGGTACACAAAAACAATAAATGTCATCTAGTAATTCACTGGAAGAGCCATTATCAGAAGTAGGGACTTCTAGCACTGTGGCTAGTCTAGATCCTATAGAACTGAAGCTCTTGTTTGGCTCTGATGATTATCACAATTGGGATCTTCCATCTGGAGGGAGCTTTATCTCTGGCATGGGTAGTGATATTCATGGGCATCCTTGAGAGAGTGGTTATTATGGTGTGTTTCCTTCTATCCGTAGTGGGAGCTGCAGTGCTCTTATACAAGAGGCTGTTCAAGCTTCTGTTGCTGATAAGGGGCAGGAGGAATGGAGTGGCATGGGTTTTCAGAAAACAGAGCAACTGACCGGTAAAGCATTTTGTAACTACTAATGATAATGGGAAACATGCAGCTGTTTGGGATGATAGCAACCTTAAGGGTGCAACTTCTTTAATTCCGAGAACTTTTCCCTCGATTAATGGTGTTAATGCAATCTCAAACTCTGATCCTAGTAATTGGCATTCCTCTGACTGAGGTTCCCCATGCATCTTTCAAGTCTTCTTCCGGAGGACCCAGTAACAAAGAGTTCCTTCAGAGAAGAATCATACCCAAGCTGTGGAAGGTGGCCTTCAAGTTCAAGTACCTTCAACTAGTGGAGCCTGGGCTGGACAAACTATTCAGCTGCGTGAAATTAGTTCTGGTAACTTCTGAATTCACAGGACATAGGAGGTGTTTGGGGTAACCAACAAAACATGTTCTCTTCTAATGTTTCTATCCTGCCTGTTGATAAGCTAAACAGCTTAAATGCAAGTTATCCGGTGGCATCAAGAGGTGACAACACTTTAAATTATCAAGAAATTGATGACAGTTTGTGGAAGATTGGTGAAAACCACGGTAATCTGAATTGTGGGTTGCAACCAGTTAAAACCGATATTATTGGCAGCACCAAGATGCAAGCCGAAGACTTTTTAGCAGGTCAGTTTGATTCTGTAAGGAAACCAACACCTTAAAGTTGGACCAGGACATGCATCGACAGGTTCTCAATGCACGGCAAACTGTCTTTGAGGAACATTTTGCCCTTAATTTATGTGTGACAAAGATGTTATTGAGAACCAGAATCAACCAACCGGGAGACCACAAACTTGGAACACATCTTTAAGTGCTGCTGCAGAAAGATTGGGTGATAGGCTATTAGAAGGAATGCAGAAGAGTGGTCACAGATGAGGGTTATGTTGGAAATGCAGCAAAAGAGACGTCCTTATTGACTGGTAATATAACCAGTTTAAAATGCTGTGCAGTTCATTGCAAAGTTTGAGGAATACTGCAGGGCCCATCCAACTCCGTTTCTCAAGGATCGAATAATGAGGAGCAACCATTTGTTGGAAAGCCACAGTTTTCTGGTCATACTGTTTCCAACAATTCTGTGGATGTGCCTAAGGTATACGTAGGTTTTGGAACCATTATAATTTTGTGCTTCTTTACCTCACCTGTTAATCTATCTGTAAATTTTCATAGTTCATATTGGAAACTTTCTGATCTACAGAGGATTGCAGTGGGAAACAGAAGAATTGCTGTCTGGAAATACCATATCTCTCTGTGCCCCTGGCAATTCTTTTGATGGATCAACTGCTCAAATTTTCCAGAACGAGACAGTTGCTCCAACAAGATACATTATAGACTATCCATTTAGCTCCATTATTTTATCATGATCATTCTCGCCAAGAATTCCCTTGCGCTGATGCATTATGCTGATAGCTGCATGGCGCTTGTCACTATCAGATAACCATGATATGTGGTCAGGGTATTGTACTCACCCATGCCTAGTGCTGGGACTGCTGAAATGGGCAGGCGATGCTTTTCAACGTTTGCTGTACCATCCTGTCACGGACTTAGCTAGTTTTGCATAAGTCGTGCGGCACCCTTGCGTGTCCGTCCGCAAAGGTCAGTCTCCCCGAAGCCTCCCATGGTCCCTTAGGTCCCACAAAAGTGAGAACAGGACAGAGAAAAGGTCTCACTCGGGATCCACAAGCAAACATCTCCGAAAAACACTTTATAGACAATGCAAATTACAAACAGACTTTACAAGCTCTGAACAGTTGCACAACAAAGGGTAAAATGGTCCATTACAGACCGACAATCTCTCACACGTGTCCACATGACACAACCTTTATTTACAAGCCTAAAGTGGCCACCGACCCAACTAAAATGGGACTATCAAGCCTTCGGTCGTCCCCTACATGTTGTACAAAGCATGGACATACCAAAAGACACGGACATACATAAGCATTATATCAAACACCCTGTTTAGAAGTTTGTCCGTTACATTCTCCCCCACTTATTCCTTCGACGTCCTCGTCGAAGCCTTTGTCGACACTACAATTCCTTGCCTCTGCTGAGTCTTCAATCTTCTACTCCAACTGCAATACGTCCCTTGGCTCCCAACTGCTCTCCACTATTGTTTTCGAGTTGTCGAACCTTTTGATCCGCCATGCTGTTTCAACTCACCAATGACTCTGACTCCGGTGTGGGGTTGGCTGAGTTGTGTTGATCCTTGTTGATTCCTACGGATCCTTCAAATGAAGGAAAAGACCATCCTTCTTTGCCAGTCTCAAATGCCTCATCTTTGCTTGAACGGGTGAATGCTTGTTGGAGCTTTTAACGAGCATCGTCTCATGAAACTTCAAGATTTGGGTCCTTCCTCCACAAAATTTGCTCATTGACCCTTCTTTCACTTAGTTGTCACATCCAAGTAGGTTCGCATCACTTCCACTTTCGATTGGCATTTCGTTGGGAAATGAAGCGGACAATCTACTCTCAGTAACACTGATCACCATTTGGTGAGGATTTGACAACTATTATCTTCCATTATCTTCGAAGGGTCTTTGAACTTTTGCAGAGCTCCTCTGTTGGATAGATAAGAGAATTGGGGTACTCGGTTTCGCCCATTCTCTTAAGGGTTGAGAAGGCAAAGGTTACTTGACTTAGCCCTCCCTCGATGTTGTACTCCATGCATCGGTAGTTCTTGCCTTAAGCTACTCTTTGCTCACACTTCGAAGCACTTGAAGTGTTTGCACTCCTTAGTTGAGTTAGCTCTTTGTGATTCACCTTCTCAATGCCATTGAACTTCACGGAATCTTGGGAAGTTTTCACCCCAACTTGGAGTAATTCTCTAATAGGTTTGGTCAGCCTCTGATTGTACCATCTTCTCCATCAACTCTGCCTTCTCCCCTAAGTAGCGAAGGTCCAAACACTCAGCGTCTTGACTACCGTTCCTTGGTGGTGCACTCTTGCATAACCCAAGTCCTTCACTTTTCGGCTATCTTGATGAGAAACTTATTGACACCGGTCTTCTGAAGTTCCTTGGCCTCGCCCTTGACCTTGTCTCGGTGCTTGGGTTTGCCTCTGCATGCTCCACCTCCTTAGCCCTTTCACGACCAAGCTCTCCCCCTCCCGTGAGAGCAAGGGATCAATGACTTTCACGGAAGTCCAGCCTCTGCGGTACCATGGCTTTGCCATGCCCATGGCACTACTATCCGTTGACTTCGCGTATGCATCCCTTTTCTTCACAATCGATGGACATGCCTCGTGGTACTCCTCCGAGTCCACCTCCATTCTAACCGATGCTTGATTTTGGGGTAACTAAGTCCCTCTGGACTCGTCGCCGCTTCCTCGCCCCTTTCGACCCCACAGCTTCCAACACCTCTGTGTTCTCCAAGCGACACCCTTTGGTCGATGGACAAACAGACTACAACTCCCATGCGCGCCTCTGCCATCACGTTGTAGGGTTTGCGCGGTCTGTTCTCCTTAGCTTCCTTGGTAGCAACGTTAAACACTTGACCTTGTTCTCGACTTGTCGGGCTCCCTTAAGCGAATATGAGCTCTGGAGCAGTCCAACTCTCCAGTTGCTTCGATCATACCGCTGTATGATCAAGTCCCTCCCATGGGACTCACTGGTACTTGCATTCGAATTTTTCCCTTGGTGGAACACAGCCCCCATATGCTGATGACCAAGGCTTTCATCCGATGCAAAATTCGATGCACGCACGGAAGACCCGCCTCTGCGGTACCATAGCCCTTCTTGCCGTCGTGTTGTTCACCAAAGTGGAGCTTCCAATAGCTCCCGATCATACCTTTGTATGATCTAGTCCCTCACGGGGCTAGGTTGTGTGAATCGCATTGCCACGAACTGTTCCACCACGATCCGCTGCACCATGTCGCCTCCTGATGACATCTCTATTGCATTCTGATCCTTGTGGAAAAACTCGAATTATGAACCCTCCATGTGTGGCCTCTGCCAATACATCGCAGGGTCTCCTCTACCTTCGATTTTGTTCGCTCCTTTGGCAATTGACCTTCATCCACCCACTCTTGGGTCACACCTAAATGAAGCACCACCCTAGGACAGTCCGTCGCCTAGTAGCTCCCGAAGTCCACTGACTTCACAGTAATTTGTGCACCATTGTCTGGATCCTGGGCCTCTGCCCCTACCAGCACAATCTTCGCTGCGCACTGCTTCCTTCATGGCAACTTGAATGACAACGCTGTGGCATATTCTTCAAGAGTACCCGCCTCTGCGTCCTCTTGCCCCGTGCTAAGGCCTTCTGAACTCAACTTCGCCTCCGCAAATTGAGTCACCTTAGTTCCTCCATCAAATGCTCCTCCGAGATAAGGTGAATGTGCCCCGAAGCTCCCTTCGTCTTTGGCACCATGCAAGATGAGTCCGCTCCATCAGAATGAAGGGCCCATGGAACAACATGATCTTACTCTTGCCTCTGCAAGAGTTCATGTCCTTGACCTCTGTCTAAGGAAAGCACTGTGCCTCTGCTCCATGTTCCAACTTCTATGCTGGCTCCCTTCAAGCGGCTTGGGTACTTCGCCAAGTTACACCCAAGTTGCTCCGCTCCTCGTTTTTGCATTGAGTTGATAGTGGCCCTCGCGCCTACTATTCCACGGGTCAGCCCTCCCTTGAGTCCGATCTCTGTATCGACTCCAAGTGTGCCTTCATTTGTGTTGCCTTGGGTCACTCCCCCACTTAATCTCGCAATGCATCCACTAATGCATTCTCTCAAGCGAGATCATGCGACGACTCCTCGCCGCTTGCTCAGTCCATTGAGCTTCGTGGAGTTGTTGTTTGTTGAGGTACTCCTCCTCAACTTGTGAGGTCCGTCGCACATGATTCTCCCTCTAGAGAGCTGGGACTTATCCCTCCTGGATAACTGTCCCATTGGAGCAACATCTCTCTTCGTTTGGAGACCACCATCCCCTTGGACTACTCAGATCTCTTGAACAAACTGTGCATTGTTCTACCTCTTGCAAACACACTTGCTAGATTGCGACTCCACGTCAATACAGGTCCCGCACCCACCCCTCAAGGCCTAGCAACATCTTTGAACTAGTTGCACCATTCACCTCCTCTGGACGTATCCTTTGCATGCCGGCAGAGAAAGTTTCAATGCTCCATGGCGCCGAGTTTTGATTAAGCCTTGGGATAACCCCCAGAACATTCCGTCGTCCGCATACAAGCCCATGTATGAGTACCAAATTCTTCGAGCTAGCAATTCCCCTCACCTCGTGAGCTTTGCATAACTCTTTTGGTGGTTGAGCAACTCATTCCACCTTGGATAGTCTCATCCTTTACCAAGCACCTCGCTTGCCTTGAGCACCATCAAATATAGTTGTCAACGTTGAGTAGTAGCTCAAACTCAACCATCCCAACCTTTGTAAACTTCACATTCTTCCAAGCTTGTCTGTTCTCGTGGTGCCTCTTGCGCGAAGGGTTGGCCATTCCTCTGAATGCCAATCTCGGATGCCGGCTCCTCTGACTCTCTTCCCCTACATCTCCATGCCCGTTTTTCCCCCAAACGGTCGGCGTGTCTTTGTTGCCCTCAACGCAGCCCCTTCGTCCCCCCGTTTGCATGCTAAGTGTTTCTATGAGTGCTTGTCCCCGCTCGATACCATTTGTCACGGGACTTAGGCTGGTTTTGCCTAAGTCGTCGCGGCACCCTTTGTGTGTCCGTCGCCCGCCAAAGGTCGACCTCCCCGAAGCCTCCCATGGTCCCTTAGGTCCCACAAACGAGAGAACAGGACAGACAAAAGGCCTCACTCGGGATCCACAAGCAAACATCTCCGAAAAACACTTTATAGACAATGCAAATTACAAACAGATTTTACAAGCTCTGAACAGTTGCACAACAAAGGGTAAAATGGTCCATTACAGACCGACAATCTCTCACACGTGTCCACATGACACAACCTTTATTTACAAGCCTAAAGTGACCACCGACCCAACTAAAATGGGACTATCAAGCCTTCGACCGTCCCCTACATGTTGTACAAAGCATGGACATACCAAAAGACACGGATATACATAAGCATTACATCAAACACCCTGTTTAGAAGTTTGTCCGTGACAATCCGACGTTATGGTATGGGTGATATGTACCGGTCTAGTTTGGGCCGTTATAGCAAAGCTATTTGCTGCTTCCTCAAGTGCAATCCATGAAGGCTTTTGTCTCTGATCTAAACAAGGTGACAGGAAACACACTGAAAGAAACTGCTTTTAGTTCCGGTGCTTCACAGATGAGCTTAAATGTAGATCAGAAATTTGTTCATGGGCAGAATGCAGTCTTGAACCTAGTTGTGAACCTAGTTGCGAAGCATAAGGTGATGGTTCTTGATATCAGAGTTTTTGCTTAATTAGTATCCTTTTATTTTGTATTTTGCTTTTCAGAAAAACTATATATTTTGATTCTGAATAGTCTGAGTATGTGAATCCTTTTCCAGTATGCCAGAGTTGGACTGGCCTCAGGCTTTCAATCGATTGGCTGAGAAGGTTTGTAAATGTATACCAATTTGGTTGGTTAGTCAATTTTCGAATGCCATTTATCCCAAACTTTTACTATGAATATTATTGACCTTGTTTTCTAATATAGGCTGATGATGGATCTGAAACTATGGATGATGGCCTCTTGATTCCTGAGTCACGAAGAGGGCTAATCCTGACAACCCAGCTGATGCATCATCTTATTCCAGCTGTACCGGCTAAGGTATTCAAAGGAGAGACAACAAAAGCTTATGAAAGTGTGACATTCTCCATTGCTAAATCAGCACTTGCAGATGCATGCAGCCTCTCCTGTTCCTCGGAAAGTGATTCCGATTTGCTGATGCAACATGAAAATATGTAAGCATCTCCCTTGAAATTCATCAAGATTATTATAGTATGTCCTTGATAGATTGAATTCTCTTATCTCTCAAGTCGGAATGCTGCTTTTCAAAATTTTACGGGTGAGATCTATGTAATATGGGCAGATACTTTTTCCCACAATATATATAGATTTATCGAGGTGCATTCAAAATTCCATTATTTTTCATTTTATCTTTCTTTTCCTTTTACCGTTATATTTGATGTTTACTGTAGCATTTAGCTCTATATAGCTCTTTCGAAGTTTGATGTTCTTGATGGTGCTGATGATGCTATCGAAATTTTACTTGACGAGTATCAGGTGATATGTAATGAGGTAGTATACTAATAATAGTAAATAGATGAGATCATTAGACATATTAGATCCATTAGACATTAAACTTGTCAAGACTAATTTTGAAAATTTAAAGTCAAGTTCCATCATCAAAACAGACTGAAACATACGAGATGCTAGCATGGAAGAAGCATGCAGAAGCTACTGAAATATTTTTCCCATAAAAGGAAGTCCAGGGAGAAGTTTTTGTTTCTGTTATGGCATTAAATGTAATTGATATTCTCATTCCAACAAGTTTATTATTTATCCATGCCATAATTAAAATATGATGTGCTGTTTCTGTATCAAGAACATGAATATGATCAACATTTCTCTTGTAACTGAGAATTTTGACGCAAGTGAAGAATCTCACACTGTTTAAGGCTCTTGAATTCTTAAGTAGAAGACAAACAAGGTGTCTAGTTTGTCATAAATGAAGTTGTCATCTATCTTAAGGGATTTGGACGTGCAGGGTTAACATTTCAATCCAAATGGATTGGTGAAATGCCATAAGATTATCCAGAAAGGGAAAACAACCTGTCTCGTTAGGTTTTTGGTGCCCAGACTTGTTTGTTCTAGATAGTTAAATGCTCCTACTTCAGGAAGAACAACAGGATTAAAATTTGAAGATTATGTCACTGATGACATTTGTTCTTTCCCCATTTTATGACTTTTACTTGATGGAAACTGCATAAATTTTTATTTGGAAGAAATGTTTAAAGAAATATAATGATTGTTTTGAGTTGGTCATAGGCAGATTACCGCTGAAAGACCTGGATCAACATGGTTCTCTGATGAATTTAGTGTCCTTGCATGTTTTTACTGTCTTGAACCTAGTTGTGAAACTGCTGAAAGACCTGGATCAACATGGTTGTCTGATGAATTTAATGTCCTTGCAAGTTTTTCTTACAGTCAAAGGCTCCTTGGTCTAATGCCCGTATTTCTAGCCTTATTTTTGCACTTTGATAATTTCATTTGATTCATATGCTTCAGGTTGGAGGAGAGAGAGGACCTCAATGTTAGAGAGGTTTCCTATTGTTAACCGTTTAGGCAATTTTCATGGTTGTACTTTGATGAATTGTACTTGTTGGTGAACAGATGTGATGTATCTTAGACCCAAAATATACTTTATCAGCACTAGAGGTTGGAAATCCAGTTTTGAAACTGCCACCAAAATTTTCCACAGAGATGCATCACTGCACTTCCAGTGAATGGAAGTCTTGATGAAGGGATTCTCTGCTTCTCACTCTAGCTGCATCAGTTGATCATTGATCAATTGTCTTTTTTTTCTTTCTCAATATCCTGTGATCATGGTCAATCTTTCTTGTTGCTTTTTCAACAGCCCCCTCCAGCCAAAGATAAAAAAAATAAAAGAAAAAATCGATCTGAATAAAGACGTTAAACATGGATCAGCGGGGACTAGTAGTTATTGTCATATCATGAAGCTAAAACAACATCATAGGGGCGCTGGCCTTTAAAATTAACACCCATGGTTGTTTAATCCTTTTATTACGAGGGTCTTTGTATATTTATAAAGATAAAAGAAGATCCAGAGTCTTGCATCACTCTTTCAAAAGGAGGGTTTTAGTAGGATTTCATATTCTTATTTGAAATAAACTTGAAAAATATCAAGTTTATAATTATATAATTTCCAAGAGGAGATTGGGCCTTTTCACTCCCTTTCCCTTGCTCCTAACATTAAGAACACCGATATGTCTTATTTTTTGTTTAATATGATGTTTGATGTAATGCTTATATATGTATGTGTCTGTTAGTATGTTCATGCTTTGCACAACATATAAAGAAACGATCGAAGGTTTAACAACCCCATTGGGTTTGATGATCGTTTTATGCTTATAAATAAATATTATGTTATGTGGACACTTGTAAAAGATATTCGGTCTGTAGTTGACCATTTTGATCTTTTGTTGTGCAACCGTTCAGAGCTTATAAAGTCTGTTTGTAATTTATATTGGTTATGAAGTATTTTTTGAAATGTTTGCTTGTGGATCCCGAGTAAGACGTTTTCTTTAACCCGTTTCTCTTTTGTAGGTCCTAAGAGACCATGAGAAGTTTCGAAAAGGTTGACCTTTGCAGACGGACACGCAAGGGTACCGCACGACTTAGGCAAAACCAGTTAAGTCTGTGACAAGCAGGTAAAATCTTGGTTAATTGTGTCATTCTGCTATTTTCTCATATACTCGGAAGCCTTATTTTTCCTATGTAAGTTACAGTGATTGCTGTTGACATGTCTTGTTCAGATGGCACTTCCAACGGTGGTTGTATTAGTGGAAGTTTTGTAGATCAAGAGTTGGTCATTCAGACATTTAAGGTAATTTATGTCATCTAAAGATTCTCATGGAAGCAAGTTGTCCAATGGATGCGGCAGGGATAGTGAGCGTAGAGCAAACTTGCAGGTAAGAGTGCAAAAGCTTTTAGTAATTCAATCATTTACAAAACCTTCGGTGTCAAGGAATGGATGTGTATGTTGGTCTGTTGTCAATTCAAGCTGAGCAAATGATTTTGGTCCATGACTAATATTTGCAGTGCTGCATTGGCATTGCTTGCTTCATCCAGTAGAGAAATCATGATGTTGCTGGTAAGCATATATCTCAAAGTTGAGTATGTTTGATTCACAGCAACAAGAAGCTATAAGAGTTCCCATAAGATCTCCTCTCCATTGATCTCTGTTGAAGAAGCCAATGGAATATGGGGTCTCGATCTCCGATTGGGGGGGATGAACGTTCTTGCAATTCTTGGAATATGTTCGTGTACGTGGTTTTGTTCTAATTTCTTCTTTAAAGTAAATTTTTGTGTATAATTATGTGTTTAGAACAGATTCCAGGTGGAATAGGAATAATGTGAAGTTTAACGGGAATCGAGGTGGGTGTAAATGTAAATATGTTATAATTGTATGTATTACTAATAAAATATATTAAGCATGATTTATCTTATCGATTCGTATTAGTGTACTGATCGATAATCGGTATGATATGTATCGATTCATATTGATGTATCAGGATATATCGATATATCAATATATACCGGTCATACTGATTCTCTATCAGGTATGCATCGTTTGCATCGAGCGATATGACGAATTTTGATATTAAGATATAGACGTAAAGCTTTTTATTATTGTTGCAAAACGATCGAGAAGATTCTCACTCCATGGTTAGATTACGTAAAGGAGTCTAATCCACATCATTCATCTTCTGATGCTGCAAAGCAAACATGAAAAAGAAATCTCTATTTCTATCACACTTTTCAGATACTTTTTACTTTTTATGGAGCTTTGATATATTTTTTCTTTTCTTTAAGAGAAAAAAAATTCTTCCAATATGAAAGCTTTGGACCTTTTATCGGTCAACCATTCCATCCCTACCTGTACGTTTCTATCTTTGCCGAGCGTTTCATAGTTTGAGCTTATGATACGTTGACACACTTGAATACAACCATTGGCCATTCTTCCACGACGTCAGGTCGGATGTCATACTCTTCTCAAGTGACTCTATCGATTTTCCATAGCTCGTCGTTTATTTTTCCCAAACGACTGTCCTCTTCATAGCTCCGATGGTGAAAGTCATGTCAAGCATCTGTTTGGAGTTCGCTGGATCTGTCCATGGCTGATGTTGTCGATCGAGATGATACGAGATTGGCTGCGTGCACCAATAGATGCCCTGCGAAATGTCCTATAAAATAAGCCCTCCTGTTGAGGGCATGCTTTGATGTCATCAGATTGTGCTTTGTGCTACTGGGATGATACCACTATAAATATTTATGTATTCGATCTCAAATAGTAGTATTTGACATTTAAAATGAACAGTACTTGCCATTCTCAATTATGATAATCAAGTGATGACTTGACAGATAAAGCGAACATAGAAGCACAAGTTTTGATTGACTGATCTTCCAATCCTGGATGACATAGGAGAAGCTTGTGAAGTTTGCTCTCACCTCCACACTGCATCAGCTTGAAGAAAATTGGAAGTTTCCTCAGAACCTCATTTCTTAACTCACAAAGGAGAAGTGATTAATGACATCTTTACCACAGAAATCTTCAGTTCTATACTCTTGAACCTGAAAGGAGAAAGAATACAATTAATTAAGCCTATGTCACAAAGGATCTATGATCATTGTTTCTAATATAGCTTATATGTTCCATGTGAAGAAGCCAAGCAAATTTTATAGATTATGTATACGGTAATCACATTGCTGCTAGGTTTTCTGATACCCTGATGCCTAGGCAGACTGAGAGCATGCTAGAAGAATCTAAGCATCAAGGATAAATACTATCTAAATATTTGAGTCAACTTAAATATAAAAAGCAGCCTTTGATTCAGGTTAAAGACATTTTGACTTCCTGTGCTGGAGCTTGTTCTTTGGTCTTGAGTTCACCTTTGTCCTTATTTGACTGGTATGCTCGTGTATCGTTGCAGCAATGAGTTAAATCAAACTTAAGATAACAATTTCCCCACTTATTAAGGATAGCTGTCTTTCATCAGAGAGTTCACCTGCTAAGAAAATATATGCAGATATTGTTATCACCATTTTCTGCAATTACAAAAATCAAAATGAATTGGAATTTTGGAACCTTGATGAAAATGATCGAAGCAACTGTGCTAACTTGACTAGCTGGGGATCAAGAGCACAAACTTGTCCTCTTTTTTCTAGCAACAGAACATTGACTGAAAGAAAATTTGGCCTCCTTTTGGTCCATATCTTGGTTGTTCTGTAATATAAAAGCTTATAACTTCCCAAAAGGCCTGACTGATATCAAGAAAAAACTAAATCTAAAAAATGCAATAGATAGCCTACCTTCCAAACAAAAGAAGCTATTCACCAATGCATAACAGTTGGACGTGGCCAATATTTAACATTGACTGCAAGAAGGGTCCATGTCAAATATATTAACAATGAGTGAGCATAAAAGGTACTACTAATCATAATCAAAAGTATATGAGATACTATATCACACCTCTCAAACTTGCATTTCAAAAAGAGCTCTTCTTAGTTGATTCACCACAGGAATCTGATGGATCCTGATACAATTTGCTTGAATTGAGGCCTCTGGATGCAATTTTCCAATGCATTACTAAAATGCTTTTAATCCTATGTAGCACCATAACTGTACAAAGGCTCTTCTGCTGCGTGAACCCAACTAAATCCGGGCTCCTTTCTCGTTTGTGATCCTGTTATCTTCCTCAAATTTTCTGCATCATGTTGTCTTCCTACTTCACAATACATATTGGACATGAGCACAACTGTAGGAACATCTTCACCTTGCATTTTCATAACTTGGTCTCTTGCTAGCTCGGCCAGGTCTAAATTACCATGAAGTTTGCAAGCAGATAAGAACGTTGCCCAAATTGAAACATCAGCTTCAAAAGGCATGCCATTGATCAACTGTTCTGCTCTATCTAACATCCCAGACCTGCCAAACAAATCAACCATGCATGCATAGTGCTCCATGCTTGGTACGATACCATGCTTAGAAACCATCAAATCAAATAGCTGAATTCCATCTTCTACTAGCCCACGGTGGCTGCAAGCTGACAAAAGAGAAACAAAAGTTACATGGTTCGGATGTTCATTTTCCTTTTCCAATAGAGCATACATTTCTAGAGCCTCATGCCCATACCCGTGTTGTGCATATCCAGTGATCATTGTGTTCCAGACTACTATGTCCTTGTTTGTTAGTTCATCAAAAAGTCTTCTACTCTCTTCCAGGGCTGCACACCTAGCATACATGTCCAGAAGAGCACTGCTAGTATAGTCATCCATAACCCCATGCTTTATGACATATGCGTGAATGTGTTTTCCTTCCTCTGGACCACCTAAATGGCCACAAGCCTTTAAAACACTTGAGTAAGTGAAACTGTTGGGTGATACTTCTGTAGAAATCATGGTTTTAAAAAACTTCATTGCATCTGAATAGTGACCTGATAGTGTAAGTCCTGATATCATTGTAGTCCATGAAATAACGTTTCTCTCTCGCATCTTATCAAAAAACTCTAGAGCTTGGTCGGCAGCACCATCTTTGAAAAGACCATCTAGCAGTGTACTTCTAACCATCAAGTCTGATGCAAATCCATGCTTAATTGCATGAACATATACGACCCATTCACACCCACAGCACGAAGATAACAAAGCTACAAAGGTAGCAAGATCAACATCTATATGCTTACAGTTCATGTCATTAAAAAGGGCTAAAGCCTCTCTGTAATTCCCATCTTGCCCATGTCCAGAGATCAAAGAATTGTAAGAAACAGTATTCCGTTTATGCATGCATCCAAACACTTGACAACTTTCCTTTATCGAACCACATTTTATGTACATATCAATCAAAGCAGTGTTAACTACCACATCTTGCCGAAAACTTGACTTCTCAACAAACCCATGAATCGCCCTCCCCAAATCCAAAGACTTCAAACCACCACATGCTTTGAGTACACCAGATAAGGTGCAATCATTTGAGATGAAACCTTTTGACCTCATCTCATGGAAATAATCCAATGCAAAAGTGTCGAGTCCATTTCTTATTAACCCACCAATCATCGCATTATACAATGCGACATCAAATGTCTGTACACTCTGGAAAACCATTTCCAAGCTTTGTGTATCTCCAAATCTGCCATACATATCAATGAGAGAAGTTCCAACAAAACAGTTTGAATCAAGTCTCATCTTTAAAATAAGCCCATGAAGTTGTTCTCCGATCCTTCTCTCCAATTCTGAGCAAGCCTTAATCATACTCCCAAAACTAAACTCTGTAGGATGGAGATTAAAACTCCGTCTTGCCTGCTGGAAAAGTCTCAGAGCCTCCTCATGGGCACCAAAACTTACGTACCCACTAACCATCGTGTTGAACATAACAGGATCCTCGACCGGAGACAGACCGAAAAGGGAGACAGCACTCGCCAGATCACCAAGCTTTGAGTACATGTCGATGAGAGCAGCATTGACAAAAGAGTCCGATCCCCATCCAGAGACCATCACTTGGGCATGGGTTTGCTCGCCCAGACCCAACTTTCTGAGCTTCCGGCATGCCACAATGGAGGCTGAAAACACGAACTGGTTGAGCTCGATTTCTGCCTTGCGCAGCTGGGACAAGAGGCGCAAAGCACACATAGGATCACCGAGTCCAGAACTCGCAGACATAAGGGTCGAGTAGGAAACCAAGTTTCGCTCAGGCATTTCGTCGAACAGCGCACGGGCATCGTCGAGGCAGCGGGCTTTCACATAGAGGTTGAGGAGATGGTTCCAAAGGGTTGTTTCTTGCAAAGACCCAATCTTGATCATGTAGGCATGGATAGATTTACCCACAGTGACACAATTCTGAGCGATGGCAGCTTTGATCCCCGAAGCGATCGAAGAATAACAAGACATGGAATTGGGCAACCTCTTGGCATCCGCATACAACACAGGATTACCAGTCTTCGGGGCAAACACCCATCGATCATCCACCAACAACTCCGAAGAATGAATCCACAAACGAGTGATCGATTCAGTGCATCATCTGACGACAACACTTTGACTCGAGCACCGACCAAGCACCCGAGTTCCAACCTGGCAGCAGGATTTCGACCCTTTGTAATCAATCTTGCGAAAAGTCAACGTGGACACTTAGTCAAACCTTTCGAAATCCTTAAAAATAATGAAGTTATGATAGTAAATATTGAATGATGTATTTTCACATAAATTACTGTATATGTCTTCATGATAAAAGCGAATTTATGATAATATCAAATCTTATTTATTTTATAATAGGAAAAGTAACGACGCAAGCATTGACTTGCCGAGTCACCCAGCAAATCATTGTCATGTCACCCAGCAAATCTAGGTGATGTGGGTAGGAGAACTCGTGCACCTCCCTTACCTTGCGATTGTCAATAGGTACACGACCTTACGTTGTTTGTCGTCTACGATTTCGAAAAAAATCGCACGAGCCAATCGTACGATGCATTAATCTTTAGCGATGAAGCTTATTTCCCCTTCTTCCAGATGCTTAGCATACACGACTATCGTTTGTTTATCCTAGACAAGCACTAGCCCTGACAAATAACACGCTTGTAATCGTTCTTTACTGATAATGTATCACAGGAAGATGTATCAACCAATAGTCGATATAAATGAGCTCATGAGGAACATACGAGATGACTTTAATGAGCCATCAGCCATCTTCTATCGGCCACTCAAGTATAAATTATTATATATGTCTTCAATGATAAAAGCATATTTATAAGAATATCAAATCTTATTTTATGATAGAAAAATTAATTGTAAAGCATTGACTTGCCAATTCACCTAGCAAACTGCTGCCACCTGATGTATGAACTAATTATCGATATAAATGAGCTCTTGAGGGACACATGAGATGACTCTAATAAGCCATCCACCTTCCTCCATCGTTCGCTCTCTCCTCCCTCGATAGAAATGGATTATATATAACCGATAGAAATCGAATTATATATAAAAAAAACCAATAGAAATTGAATTAAATCAAATTAAATCGATTATTTTTGGACTAAAGTCATCTCGTATGTCCCTCATGAGCTCATTTATATCGACTATTGATTAGCACATCTTCCTATGATGCATTGTCAGCAAAGAACGATTACATGCTATTTTGTCAAGGCTAGTGTAGCAATCGATTAATTATATATAAAAAAACCAATCGAATTAAATCAATTATTTTTGGACTAAAAAACCCATAGAAATCGAATTATATATAAAAATAAATAGATTATCTTATTAAGAACAAAAACAACCCGATAATATTTTTATACTGGTATTTTTAAATATGCTAACATACCATACCTGAGGAACTGGACAAGTTCATGAACCAATCTCAATGACATAATCAAATATGTGTGTGATGGACAAATAAAAAATCGTTATATTCGGAGAGATGTGTTTACCAATAACATTTTATTAATAAAAAGAAGAAAAAAGAAAGAAAGAAACGTGATTCATTCACCCACCACCGTTCCATGGAGATTCGACCTGGAGATTCCCCGAATCTCCGGATCTACCGATCCTGCATCTCGTCCGTTCAGTGAGTCAATCGGACGACAAAATAGTCGTCGTTTTCAGAGAGGTCATCAATGAGGTGAATCAATTCCAACTGTTGTCCAATCATCCGCCAACCTCCCATCAGTGCCTTCTGCGGTCTTCAGATTCCAACAGCGACTTTTCGTCCAAAATCTCATCGCCATTTTCCTTGGGTTTTAATACCTCCAAGATTCACCAACTGGCTTCCGCTTTCTTCTTTCAGAATTGCCCTGTGACTCTCCTCCGCAAGGTGAGTTCTTTGGCTTATCTACTCTTTAGACGGATCATGTCGCATGGAATCTTTGACTTGGATCCTTTTACCTTCGGCTTAGATGTTCTTGGATATGTTGTCATGTTCTCCCCAGGAAAATTTTGTTGGAAAGACTGGTTTTTTGTTGTTCAAGACCGAGGGTTTATTCTGACATGTGATTCCTTCTTTGGAGTTCCTTTCCATTCAAAGTATGCTAGGTTTTTTTTTATGTACCATTGTAATGATTTTACCCTTTTCTGATTGACTTTTACACTAGAAGTTCTTGAGTGCTGCTTCTAACTTCTATGACCACCATCAGTTTCTGTTAATGTGGCTTTGGCACCAGATTGTTGCTTGTGATTTTCATTCTCTCTCTTTTTTTTTTCTTTTCATTTTCGTTCCTGGAATATGGGTTGTTTTTATTCAGAAGAAAATAAGATTTAAAAGGAATTTTTTTTGGAGTTGATTTGCAATAAGAAAACTCATGTGTGACGAACTTATTAATCTGATGCACTATTCTTCAGAATGTTTGTCAGATTCTGCTTTGCCCTCGATTAGTATATCATGGATGATGAATCAATAATGCAGATCTAGAGACAAAGGGTGTGACCATATGGTGACCTGCTTCGGTGTAATCACCGGATATTCAGCTATATTTGGATTGATCCTTGTTTGTACATTATGATTAAAGAAATAATTAAAATCGGTTTCCTTAACGGAGTGGACAATTTAGAAAATCAATTAATTAATTAATTAATCCAAAAATCAATTTTCTTTTCTTTTCTTGAGAAGAACGTCTCTCTCCCTTCATATATAAAGCTGGTGAGGCTCCTCTTCTATTCTTCATTGGGGTAAAGAGGAGCCTAACAACCACGAGATAAGAGGGAGGAGAGAAGCCTCCTTGAAAAAGACAGGTTCTCTACCTTCCTCAGAATTAAATTTCTTTTGTTTACTATTTGAAAAAAAAAGGATGCATAAGTCTAACAATCAATTTTTTGGATTTCAGATTAGTCTTACGAGGATTTAAGGTCAGTTTGGTGATGTTCTAACTGAATTAAGTTTCCGAGTTAGTTGGACCAATTCAGCTAAGGTTTAGGTCAATTAAGGATTGGAATGAGATCGACACCTCATAAACTTATAATTTAAAAGTTTTATTTGAATTTTTTATTTGAAAATAATTGGTGATTTTTAAGAATTTAAAACTATCATCGATGATATTGATGTGATTATTACCATGTGGTATATGTAGCTATGATAAGTGGTTCATATTTGAAGTGCCCTCGTGAAAGGAGCTTTAAGCTCATCATAATGCGGAACCACCAATGGAGCCTCACATGTTGTATATTAAGCATTGTAGATCATGATATTTTATTGTATGACTTCTTAGGATGTATATATGAATGAATGAATGAAACAAATGAGAATTAATGATTATGACATATGATAGATGAGGCCTTTGTTTCTCTGCCAAGGGCCAGGATTAGTAGACTACCAAATATATTGACCAGACAGTTTCCTACTACTGTTGGGAGGGGAACACAACTCATTTCGATAGATGAGAGACCACAACTCCATCCACTCTTGAGAGTGCGATAGTTCTTTTCATCTGCCATTAGGAGAATATAAAACTCATTTCTTTTTATTCGTTGTTAGAAGAGTACTCCATCGGGTATCCGATATCTGCCTATGTTTTATATGAAATTACTTGACAGTTATTGAGATATGTTGAGATGCATGATTGTGTTTATTTCATAAGAATTATTATTGTTTTATCTTGTTTTTTAATCTTTGGAGGTTCTACCTAGCATAATTGCTGATATGATTTTGTTTTTTATTTATATTTATCCGTAGAGAAAATTCTGACTTGTATTAAATTTGATACTTGGGTGGAGGAGACTTCTTTATGGTTAAGTAGCACCACCAAGTTCCAGCAATTCTTTTAGTCGATAATGTTCAGTATTGTAAAGATAAGAATATTAAATTTAGTGAAAAAATTTACCTATGTAGTTATGGAGTTTGATGTGGTAATCTATTCACAATATAATTTTCTTAGTACAGAGTTAAAACATTTTGGGATGTGACAGTGAATCTTTCAGGTATCTATCTTTGGCTCTTCCTCTGATCAAGAACTAGTACTGAAGATGTACCTGGTACAAGATAAAGGAGGTGCTATTGCACTTATGTTGGCTGCCCTTTTATTCTTGGGCACCTGGCCTGCTGTTCTGACTCTTTTAGAGCGGAGGGGTCGTCTTCCTCAACACACTTACCTTGACTACTCCATAACCAATCTCCTGGCTGCTGTGATCATAGCCCTAACACTTGGCCAGATTGGCGACAGCACACCTGAGATGCCAAATTTCATTACCCAGCTTGGTCAGGTTATTTCATGCCCTCTAGTTTTAGTTGACATTTTATTTTTCTTCTCTTAGATTCAAGTACCTTCTTGATTCTGTACACTTGTAGAAGAATTGTTAGCAAGAGGAAATCCTGTTTGTATTATAAAAGTATCTAACTGCACAGTGAATTGGAGAATTTTGAATTCTTCTGCTTTTAACATGTCAAACAATTGCTAGGTGACATCAATTTTTTGTTTCAATCAGTTTTTTTTTTTAAATTGAGTCTTTTGCTTAAGATCAAAGGTGAGTGGGCTTATAATCCAGTTCTAGCATTATATGTTGCTTAAACTGCATGCCACTTTGATTTTAAAAATTCATTTCAATACCTGTTTATTCTTCTGTAAAATAATCATTTTTGAAAATGGTTTCTGGACATAGTAGGTTTCTTTCCACATAATTTAGTTACCCGGCACTCTATTTCAATTGTTGATAACTTCTTGACGGAATGATTCAATTTCTTGTGACTAAATTTAGATAATTAATATTTGCAGGATAACTGGCCTTCAACCTTGTTCGCAATGTCAGGTGGAATTGTTCTAAGTCTTGGGAATTTATCAACACAGTATGCATGGGCATATGTTGGTCTTTCAGTAACAGAAGTTATAAGTTCAAGTATAACCGTAGTTATTGGTAAATACCTCATGCCATCTAAAGGTTTAGTTAATTGAACAACTTCTATTTTACTTACTTTATAGAATTTATTTTATTTTACTTAATAGAATAGAGGGAAAGATTGTTCGGATGATTTTTTTAATTGAATATTTTCTCTTTAGATCCCATGTGTTTGCAACATAATTTTACAGTCTGTTTCTTATTTAACTTGTTATAGTTCCTAAATCAGATGTGTGTGCCATAGTACTTGAAGTTTCGGATGCCTTAAGTTAAGGTAGTGACTGATAAATCATAGTATACTCTTTGTGATATTATAGGAAAAGAAGAATGAGAAACACTCTTATGCTTTAACAGTATCTCGAATTTCATCATCAGCCCAGACCAGATTAGGGATTTTTTTAGCATTTCATGGGCTAGAATTATCCAACAAGATGACCTAATATTTCTAGGATGTCTTGATCTATTCCTTTCCATCTTGAAAACAAGCCTGAACTATGTAGTGGAAACTCATTGGTCCACTACATTGAATGTACTTCAATTCTTAATTAGGGAAGATTGCTCTAGAATGCATATTGTTTCTCCTTCTTAGTGTGTTTTGTAACCGTTATTATTAAATATTTAATTTAATAATAATATAACTGTTCTCATTATGATTCATAATTCATAATCATGAATTTCTTCATTTATTATGATTTAAATGATTTCAGTTTTTTATTCTTTATGCATGAAACCGTTATTATTAAATTGAATATTTAATATCATTAAAGTTCTTAATTATGGTCCAAACGTTACAAATTTGAATTAATTCTTGAACGTTATGATTTGGTGATAATAAATGTTCTTGATGGGAGAACATATATATATATATATATATATGAGAATTTTGGTCCCTGGGCTCAATCATCTCTTTGAAGCGAAAGACTTTCCTACACCATCTAAAGCGAGAGCTCTGATACCAAATGTTGGAAATCACTGAAACCAACTTGTGTTTCTAAATCATTATAATAGAAACACAATAAAAAAACCTCTGCAGAAATTCTTGGCGACAATGGCTGGAGGTACGCTATTTTGTTTCCGTATTAGTTTTTTATTGTGTTTCTATTATAATGATTTAGAAACACAAGTTGGTTTCAGTGATTTCCAACATGTTTTAGCTAAACTCTTCTCCATTGTTTGAAATGCAGGAACTACATTGAACTATTTTCTTGATGATCGTATTAACAGAGCTGAGATTCTTTTCCCTGGAGCTGCTTGCTTTCTTGTTGCGGTTTGTCTGGGATCTGCAGTTCACTCTTCAAATGCTGCAGACAACACAAAGAAACTTAGTGGCTCATCAAGTAACTCCACGTCCCAAACTTGGTATAGTGTCCTCATGAACTGATGTTCTTTTTATCCATTTAATACCTGTAAGGACTAGGAAATCTAAAGGGAAAAAATAATTAAATTTGTTAACTTCACTGACATGATCATTAGTAAGGATAGATCAAAGATATCTAGGAGAATTATGCCCATAGCAAAAAAATTAAATGGGCCTTGTTTAATTATTATGGGCAGCTATAATTAATTACATTTTCCTTTCCCCGAATCCCAAATCATCAGATGAGATAATTTCTAGCAAATAATTTTGGTATCCTAGTTTTTGGGTACATCACATCTTTGCTCCTTAGCCAAGGTATTTTACCATTCAGCTACCTCCATCCATCCATGCCAACAAGATAGAATGGCATTTTATGATGTACTTTTCTTTTGTACAAACTATTGCTAAGTTTGTGCCATGTTGTTTACATGTGCATCAATATGTACCATCTGTTTGTGATGTTATCATTGACACTGCTAGAAATTTGTAGAATAAAGATCTTATAGTTGTGCTTTTGAAATGCGATCAAAATTTTTTCCTTTGAATTATTCTGAGTTTGGTTGTCAATTAAGATCAGCTTTTACTCGTTTGTAGCAATTCTAGGGATCAAGAAGTCAGCAAGAATTTACCAGACAAAGGTTCTACTTTGAGTATATGTTTCTTAGTTTTAAAGCATAACTTCCAGCATTCTCTGTTCTAAGTTGTTTTTCTTAAATTCTCTGGCTGTAGATGAACCCAGGGACTTGGAAGATGGAGGTTTGGTTTCTGGCTCTAATATCAATACTGAGAAAGCAAAAGTTGGAACTGCAGAATTCCTTATACAGCTTGAGAACAAAAGATCTATTAAGGTCAGCGATTATACAGAATTCCTGTCGAGATCAAGTACATATTTTTTAATAAAAATATTTTAAAAAGAATATATAAGCTTGATGTAGACAAGAATATTTAAAAAAAGGACAAACAGGAATATTACCTAGCAACCACACATGATTGTTCACTGGCATGCAGTATTAGCCATATCGATCTGTGCATATAATGCTCCAAAATATGCGTTCAAGAAGTCTTGCATACATTGGAACAATTTAACAATTATTTTACACAAAAGAATAAAGTTGTATGAGACCAGACTTTATCTATATACGTGCACTTGATTTTTATGTGCATCTGTTCGCTTTGTCAAATTCCTGTAGTTTGAATTGTTTAATATTCTGAAGCCTATGCTGCTGCAATGGCCAGATATACTCTTCTTGGTAAATGGTCAGATCCAAGGTCCTCATGCATTTGGATTGTTTACATGCATTGAAGACACACACATTATCTCAGATTGATCAGTGATCATGTCTATTTACAGGTGATAGGGTCTAATACATTTCTAGGTCTCAGCATCGTATTCTTCGCTGGCATTTGCTTCTCACTCTTCTCTCCAGCATTCAACTTGGCCACCAATGACCAATGGCACACATTAAACCAAGGTGTGCCACACCTAGTGGTCTACACAGCATTCTTCTACTTCTCCAGCTCCTGTTTCATTGTTGGGATCGGTCTGAACATCTACTTTCTATACAAGCCGGTACTCGGTCTTCCGAGATCATCATTCACTGCTTATCTCAAGGATTGGAAGGGCAGGCACTGGGCTCTGCTGGCTGGATTGCTATGTGGTTTCGGAAATGGCTTTCAATTTATGGGTGGGCAAGCTGCTGGATATGCTGCAGCTGATTCTGTTCAGGTTAGTGTATTATAGTACATTTTCTGACAAGTTATATGCAGTTGTGAGCTGTAACATTGCTGAAATATTCTCTTTTTCTTTCCAAAGAAGAATCTTATAATCATAGACAAACCTAGTTTGGCCAATCATGAATTGAAAATGACCTTACCTCTCTTTTAGTATGTGGATGCCTCTAGGAGGAGGACCCTGTAACTAGTAAAGAGCCATAATAGATTCCAGGATTATTTTCAAAGTGTTTAAGCTGAGTTGATTTACAGAATCCTAATTTTCTATAATTATTTATCAATTAAAGAAACAAAAACAATCAAGTTACATGTTTTTTTATTTTACATGGATTCTGGGAAATTATTTTCTGCTGTGTACAATGTTTTGCTGTAAAACTTGGATGCATGAAAAACCTTATTTCCACAACTTCATAGTAAAACTCACTTTAATGCCCTCTTGATCATGTATATGCTCCTTCTAGTCTTGTCTTCCAGAAAAAAAGAATTCTAGTTTGAACAAGTAGATATCTTTTCAATGTATCCATGAAGAAATGAATTAAGCATGAAAATGGAAAATGAAGTATTCAATCGGTGTAACTAGATTTTCATAACCTCACAATCAGCTAGATGATGAAAACAATTTCTGCGCTTTATTAAATATGTTAGGCAACAAAAGAAAATTACTTGTAGCCAATAATGGTACCAAAAGAAAAATAAAAAAGTTCATATAAACTGATTTACATATTGTTTCTAACTATTTCTTTGTATGAATCAGGCATTGCCACTTGTAAGCACATTCTGGGGCATTGTCCTTTTCGGAGAATATCGAAGGTCTTCGAGGAGGACATATGTGTTGCTTGTGAGCATGCTCTTTATGTTCGTCGTTGCTGTGGGTGTTCTGATGGCTTCATCTGGGCACAGAAAAAGTTGATGCAAATTTGCAAAGGACAACATCTAATTCTCTTTGATGAGGTCGTTTTGGTATCTCCTTAACTCATCAAGAACTGCTCTTCATGTGTAGATTGGCACACTCTCCATTCCATAAGGTTTACAGTGGAAAGTTAACCTTATGAACTAAACAAAAGGTCTTCAAATAGCCACGTTTGTGTTTGTTAGCACTTGTCTCGTGCAAAGTACGTGTGAAGAACATATCGATCACTGCATGTTGTGGACAAGAACTGACTGAATGATGCAGATGGAGGATTGCAATTACTATCTTTTATGGATACTGTAATCCGGGGAACATCCAACTTCTACATTGTGATAGAACATCCAACGACCATATTGATCATGCAAAAATCTACTCCTTTTTACGTCCACAATGTTAAAATAATGTTGACCTTTGTGATGTTTGTAGTTTTGAGGATTTTTGATCATGCAATTGATGATGTGTTTGAAATGGGAGATGACAATACAGCATACACATGTATCTATTGACTATGAAAGCAATAATGATGTTTGACATTTACTTGAGTTCATAATAATAAATTATCTATCTGTATTTGTTCCGAAATAAGATTGTAAATTAAAAGACCAAAAGAAAAGGCTTTGAAAATTTGAGATTAAATGATGTGGAAGTTGTAAAGGTTAGTCCTTTTTTTTTCTATTATAATTTATTTACAAATGACCAAGAATATTTGAAAGGTTTTTAAATAAGATGATGTGGATGTTGTAAAGGTAAAGCTTTTTTTCTAAAATGTTAAAGTTATATGCTTCCATATTGGTCCCATCAGAGATACTAAAAAAAAAAAGGCAAAAAAAGGTATTCAAAAGGTATATTATTTAGATGATGTGAAAATTGCAAAAATAAATATTTGCTTTAAATATATTTTTTTTATAAAATAATAATTTTATTTCACAAAAGAAGATTCTAATGGGAAAATTAAACAATTTATTAAAAAAATATGTGCTACCTATGAATAGATTTTAGATTATATGATGTGAAAATTGTATAGTCAAATATTTACCAATAAAAAAATACCTTTATTTTTTAAAAAGTTATTAGTCAAAATAAGCATCTAATGAAAAATGAAATAAATTAATAAAATGCTTGCTAGAGGAAGAGCTAAGATCCATGTGAAAATTGTAAAAGTAAATCTTTTTTACAAAATTATAATTTTATTAATATTTTTAATTTTTATTGGTCAAAATAAGACTCTAATGGAAAATTAAAAAAAATCATCAAACAACTCTATCATTCTATAAAATAATTTTCCAAAAAAAAAATTAAAACTAAATATTTTAACTAATACATTTTATTGTTTTTATTTTTATATGAATAATTATTTTTATTAATTAACTTGAAGGAGGGTTTATACCTCCAACCCTTGTGGCTAGCAGCCACACACTCTAACCAACTTAACTATTCCAGCTATATAATTTTTCTATTTTTAATTTATATAAACTATTGTATTATTCTTACCTTCAACATCATAAATATATTTTTTTTGGACAAACAAATTAAATCAAGATATGATACACATGCTTCAATTTTTTCACCTCTAAAACTAAGTAGACTCCAACCACTACAGGTGCAAATTGTAAACCATTGGATGTATCTTATACTTATTTTGAAGAAATATATACAAACATACAAATTATGGCTACTATGATTATATAGTAAATCCACTTCAAAAGTTATTTATAACTTTAATCTTTTCTCTTTTACTTACATTTATTCATTAATAAGATGAGTGCTATACTAAGGATTTCTTTTTTATTTGGATGATAATAGTTGAAATTATCATTTTCCTATTCCTCCTTTCTTGTAAGGCAAGATAAGAATATCATGTAGTTTCTTGAAAGCATAAGCATATCCACATGCACATACTTCACATTTAGCTGTCTTGCAAATCATGGCCCCATACACAATAACTCATCAAAAGATCTTATTTTGTTGGATTTATAAATAAATCCAACAAAATATTGCAATTATCCTTATAATTTTTTATATATTATTACTCTAAATTTTAATTCATCTGAGAATAAAATGGAATAATCATGGCTAATTGTAACAATGCTAACTAATGTTAATGAAAAAGCATATATAACCATCTAAAATATCCAAATAATTAACAACAAATGTTAATTAACTTTATATATATATATATATATAATATGTATTTTATAATAGAGGAGGAGGGGCTGACATGACAAATCAAGAAGACCGATGGAGTGGATTAGAAAGAGGTCATTAGAGGACTTTGATGATACAGATAACAACGTCTCGTAGCAAATATAGAATACTAAAATTGTTGAGGGCTAATGTGCAAAACTTTCCCCTCCTCGACAAATTTTAAGCGCCAAGTCTACACGGCCCTCCGAATATTCTTCTTCATTTGCTCGTAGATGCGACGATTCGATTCCATTCTCGTCAATCACCACTCAAAAATCTCAGTGTTTTTGTTCCCCGATCGTTTTCATCCTTCCTGCTGCAAAAAAGACGTTGTCTTGACGATCCAGACAAGCTATTGTTGATCGCCCAACCATCAGGTGAGCTCCGCTTCCTGCTGAAGATTTTACAGAGGTTTCTATCTCGTTTTGCTTAATTTACATGTCTTCCGAGGATGCTGATGCTTAAAGATTGCTTTTTCGCGCCTTTTCTTGAGCAAAGGAGCTTCAGTTCTTCAAGGGGCTTTTGATCTCGTGTGTTACATTGGGGAGCTTCGAGGCTGGGGTTGCGCGATGAGGCTCCGGAGCTTGAATCTGTTGGTGATGATCCTCGCGACCCTGTTGAGCTCTGATGCGGGCAAGCCCAGCGGCGAGCAGCCCCTTTCGAGAATTGAGATACACAAGACCACTCTCGCCCTCCATGATTCGGCTTACGTCGAGGCCTCTCCTCGTGTTCTCGGATTGCAGGTATTGTCCGATGCTGTTAGGTTGAATCACGAAAGCAACAAGGTGATACTCTTGAATTCATGTGATGAATTCCAATGATTCTATGCGCTTATGATGCTTCATCTTTAATCTTAACATTACTCATATATGATATGCATATGGATGATTCTATGCACTTATGATGCTTAATCTTTAATCTTAATATTACTCATATATGATATGCATATGGTTGCTTCTGCTTCAATTTCAAGGCTGATTGTTTCATGTTAAAAGGTAAAATCAGCAAAAATAGAATATCATTTAGCAGAAATAATGTTTTTCTTCTTTTTTCAAGCAACTGCTTTTTTATAGCATAGAAATATACAAAGAATGAAGTAAATAACTGAACAACCATCTCTTTGATATGGATGAATTTCTCTGTTTGTTTTGGCTGTGCCTCATCTGGTTCTTTCGTTTTCATTTTGTGGCCTACTTATGCCAAACAGCAGTCATGTGTTCACAAGAATGCTTGAATTGATTCAAACATGATTGTATCTGTAATAATAAGCATAGGAAAGACAGATTACTTCTGCTTCTATTGTTTTTGACAACACTAGCTGTTATAACTTTATCAATCAAGGAACCAATGTGGAACATTTTCCAATTTCACAATCTCATGGAATATGTGATATATTGCAGGGTCAAAACAGTGACTGGGTGACTTTACAGTATAGTTATCCAAGTCCATCAAATGACGATTGGATTGGAGTTTTCTCTCCTGCAAGTTTCAGGTACAAGTATCTTATGTATCGATTTGGACTTGTATTAGTGAATATGTTCCTGGATGATGCAAAAGGAACAAACACTAAAGGAAGTTTCTGATTGGAAATTTTTTTTGTTTTATAGTACTAGTGATAAAACTTTTTTGAGAAAATTTTTACTCCTTATATGAATTCCTAGATGTTAAAATAATTGTTTGGCTACAAATGTTAGGCGAACACAATAGTTCAAAAGCAATTTCCAAAGATGACTTATTTTAAGTAAATGCAACGATTTATGATTTGGTAGCGCTGCTTCACAATTAGCTGATATCTCATTTGAGTTTCAGCTCTTCCATCTGTCTGCCGGAAAATCCAAAAGAAAGTCCTCCACTGCTATGCACTGCACCTATCAAGGTTTTTCTCTCGTCACACAATAAATACAAGACTTTGATGGTTTAACTGTAAGATAGATGTAGAATATAATCATCAACTCATCCATGTTTTGCAGTACCAATATGCAAATTATACGACCTCAGACTACCGCAATACAGGAAAGGGATCATTGAAGCTTCAGCTAATCAATCAGAGAGAGGATTTCTCCTTTGCACTATTTTCTGGAGGGCTCTCAAATGTATACGTTGAGACTGAATTTTATTTGTGTTTCTCAATAAAGCATCAGCCTCAAAATTGAGTATTGTTGGGTTCATTATTTCTTAGATCGGAACTTCATAGCCAGAAAGCAAGCTTTTTTCTTTAGTTTGATGAGCCTTTTATTTCTGAAGATTTGGCTAGGAAGAATCTTTTGTAATGCAAATTATTAAAGATTACTTTATTTTGTGCCTACTTTGATTTGCTGCTTTAGTTGATTTCCTGCATCACTTAGGGAGTAGGGAGTAAGGATTCTTTTTTCCTGTTTTTAAAAATTAGATATAAGAAAATAATTTTTAACCTAATCAGACTGACAATTTTATAGATTTTGACAAACAAGACTTATCCACTCACTTCCAGTTATTAATTACTACTATAAGCTAATGTTGGTTTCATACTTTCTATCATTGCACCAGCCAAAGTTGGTTGCTGTCTCGAAAAAAGTAACTTTTGCAAATCCAAAAGCACCAGTGTACCCTAGGCTGGCTCAAGGAAAGTTGTGGAATGAAGTAAGTATTGCTTACATTTCTTTCTGTAGCTAAATGATGCCTATATACAGTTCTGCTTGAAATTGAGGCCACAGTTCCCTAGATTCTATTGAATTATGATCTGAATAACTTATCACTCTGTACTTTTTTCTTATTTCTGCAATACACAGTAGCATATATATAAACCATGCAGAGTACTTCCACTTTCACTTCAGATTTGTCATGCCTGTTATTAGTTGACATTGATGGCAGATCATGTTTAAGCAATGAGAATAGATAAGTGATATTGCACCAGAAAAAAAGTTATACGTCCATAATGCCCTGCTTATATTCTTTAAGTTAAAACACCTACCAGAAGTGAAAAGTTCCAAGTCTCTACATGCTTGATAGGATATTTTTTCTTTGAGGGGATATACTTGATAGGATTTCAAGACAATACTTTCTTTCAAGCTTGTTGGACATCATTGCATTTTCCTTTTCTGTACACATTATTCCTTGGAATTTCATGTTCAAAAGGTGTGTGACAAAATGTTCATTTTTCAGATGAGTGTTACATGGACAAGTGGATATGGAATTAATGAAGCAGAACCTTTTGTTGAATGGGGTGCACGAGGAGATTCTCAAGTCCGCTCCCCAGCTGGGACATTAACTTTCAGTCGTAACAGCATGTGTGGTTTGTAATTTTTCCTTTGCTCTGGAAGGTCGTCTTTATCTCTTTAGGGATCAAGTGAAAAACTAGAAGACTGCTGGCTATCATCTCTAGAACCTCTTACATATTTAGGTTTTCAAAATTCCTCAGGTAGATCTGTTGGTTGCTGACTAGAGTCATTTGTCTTGGTTATTATGCTGAATATCTGTTGAAGCTAGTCAAATGTGATGCAACATGTCTAATTTTCCCATTGTTATAGATAACTTGTTTGTATTCCATCTATAGTCTCAATATAGGATTGTGCTTGGAAAGTTTGTTGCATGTACTTTGACTTGTCAATAAGATATAATATGAGCAGAAAATCTCCATTCTTGAAATAGAAACTTGATCTATCATAGTCAGAAGCGAGTAGATTTGACCTTTCAAGTAGGACAACATTTAAAAAGATTTTGTAATAATGTGCTCTATGGTTAATATGTTTATGACTGCATTTGCCTTCTCCCATGAGCAAGTTAGATTTACAATTATTTGCTTGGTTGCACTTACAGGTGCACCTGCTCGGACAGTGGGTTGGCGAGATCCTGGTTTCATACACACTAGTTTTCTGAAGGACTTATGGCCTAATAAAATGTAAATATCATAGTTTCATCTTAATGTTTCCAGTCCATCTATCATTTGTTTTTCTATTATCAGAGGGAGGTTCTTCCACAAGTATTCTAATGAGTCATACCTTTTACGTTGTAGGTATACTTACAAATTGGGACATAAATTGATCAATGGTTCATATGTTTGGAGCCGTTCATACAGCTTTAAAGCATCTCCATATCCTGGGCAAGATTCTTTACAGCAGGTTGTCATTTTTGGTGATATGGGAAAGGTAATGATCTTGGTTAGTTTTGGTGTGCATTTAATAAAGACATTATTTAGACTCAATCGTTGGTTGTTGACAGTTTATTTTCCTCTACTTGCGATGCAGACCAATGGTATTTAGCCTATTTTTGGAATGAACTTTGTTTTTCTCAGAAGCTGCAGCATATTCATGTCCTTACCAAATTATGTGTTTAACCCAAAGAAACATGTGAAGTATATTTAGATGTTCATATATATATATATATATATATATATATATATATATATATAAAACATGATCAATTCATCAAAAACATTAAAAAATAGATTAGTGGTCATTAAACCTTGAGAATACATGGATTTGTGTTCATATCCGCCAGCTTAACATACATTTGAGTTGGATAGTTTGCACCTAGGTTCCACAAACTACAAAGTAATATTGCTTCCTGACTTTAGTTGATTTGGCTTTGATAATAATCTTTGGATTATCTTTCACTTGTGCTTTTCAAGTGTATTACTCACAGGATATGCTTCTCCTTTGCCTTGAAGATCTTGAGTTCAACAGTAATACATAGTAAGAAGAAGATTTGATGTGATCTGAGTCAGTTGATGTACTGGAAAATAAAGTAACAAATCTATGGTAAATAGTGTTAACTAGACTATAATGTGCATATATATGAATCATGTTTGATGTATATCCTAATGTTACTTGCACTTATTGAACTCTGTGATTATAGATCCTAAATACCAACTGATTATGAAATTAGTAATGGTTCTTGTTTTCCCATTATTAGCACATACCATATAGAATTCATTACAACAATTCTCCTAGTATGATTATGATACCAAACTGGCACTGAGATATCCATGCATCACTGCTTGCAAAAGTTACTGAAAAATATTATTACAAATAAGACATTTCAAGGCTCTTTTCTCATGCAATTAATCGTCTTACACGATAAGAGAACATAGTTTTCATCTGAGCTGTGGCAGAAGATGCTTGAATAGGAGCACATGCTATAACTTTGCAATTTTTCTCTCTACTTCCTGGGCATAAGATGGTTTTCTGTTTTGGCTTTCTTTACCAGGCTGAGGCTGATGGTTCAAATGAGTACAACAACTTCCAGCCTGGTTCTCTTAACACTACTTATCAGCTTATCAAGGACCTAAAGAATATTGACATAGTTCTCCACATTGGTGATATCTGCTATGCAAATGGTTATATCTCACAATGGGACCAATTTACCTCACAGATTGAACCTATTGCTTCTGCTTTGCCTTATATGATTGGAAGGTTAGTTCTATAAGTTACTTGTATTACCATGAAAACTGGAAATTACAATGTTTCATCCTCATCTTGCAGAGGTAACCATGAACGGGACTGGCCCGGGACAGGATCATTCTATCAGAATACAGATTCAGGTGGAGAATGTGGTGTACTGTCTGAAACTATGTTTTATGTTCCTGCCGAAAACAGAGCAAAGCTTTGGTATCACCCTGCAGACATATACTAATTTTTGTTCCCTTATGACAGCTATTGTTTGCATCAAACGGTTTGAATTTGTGTATGAATTAATTGCCATCCAGTTTACTTAAGTGTGGTGTTCTACATCAAATAACAAAATCGAGTTTTTGTCGAAAGGTCTTGATGTTGGATTTCTTACTCAGTGGCATGCACTATTCCTTTCTAATTTTCCATCCAATTCTAAAGCTTAATTGTTCTCAACTTAGATATGCCATCTCATAAGTTCTCCAGCTAACAGTATGCATCAGTAAGCATAAAATGAATTACTTATGTTGGGGATTTAGTTTTTTCTACTATTTTTGCTGATTTGAGCAAGGCAGATTATTGAACTCGTGTTTTTTTCTCCCTTAGTCTCCTATGATGCAATCTAAAAGTCTTTAACTGTGTTTTCAGGCATTCGATGGATTATGGCATGTTCCACTTCTGTATAGCTGATATTGAACTCGTGTTTTTATCTCGCTGAGTCTCCTAGGATGCAATCTAAAAGTCTTTTAACTGTGTTTTCAGGTATTCGACCGATTATGGCGTGTTCCACTTTGTATAGCTGACACTGAGCATGACTGGAGACCAGGAACTGAGCAATACAGCTTCATCGAACATTGCTTGTCAACAGTTGATAGACAGAAACAACCATGGTTGATCTTCCTTGCTCACCGGGTTCTTGGTTACTCTTCTGCCGATTTCTATGGTGATGAAGGAACATCTGAGGAGCCTATGGGAAGAGAAAGCCTTCAAGAACTCTGGCAGAAGTACAAGGTTGACATTGCCTTTTTTGGACATGTACACAACTATGAAAGAACATGCCCGGTCTATCAGGTACACATCTTACAACCAGTCCTTCGACATCAAATATACGTTACGAGTACTATCAGATGAACACCAAGAGCATGTTCTTGTCTGTTGCAGAACACCTGCATACGGAACGGATCAAACTATTACAGTGGCCCCTTCGAAGCAACCACACATGTAGTTGTCGGAGGTGGAGGTGCCAGCCTTGCTGACTTCACCACGGTCCGAGCGAGATGGAGTTACTATCAAGACCATGACTACGGGTTCGTAAAGCTCACAGCCTTCAACCATTCGATGCTGCTACTCGAATACAAAAGGAGCAGCGATGGAAGGGTCTACGATCACTTCATCATCTCCCGGGATTACCATGATGTTCTTGGTTGTGCCGTTGACAGTTGCTCAAGAACAACCCTGGCTTCTTGAACATGGCCACTGAGGCTGCATCGATCTCCATGGAGGAGAAGTCATCTGTTATTATGGTTGATACTCATTTATGTCGCATGTTGATCGATTCTTCTATGGTGATTCAGAATTCGTATTGTTCTGGGCAACAGAAATCTCAGAGTAAGGATTTGGTAGATGCGAACTTTCACCGTCTGCCTCTTTAGCTTGCGTCCACTAGAACTCGATCTGGGAATCTCGATGATACGATGAGATTAACGCTTTTAGAGTCTCTTTCAAGCACTCCATTCTTGGTGAATGAAATGTCAACCCAACCACATGAGAAGATTTAGCTCGTGTTAAGCATTATCGACTCTACCATGGAAAATGAGTCTGATACATCACCATCGGATCAATCGCCAATATCTAACCATAAAATTCAATACCATCAATATTCGATGTGTTATCCGATATATCACTACCATACCAATCCATTATCAATGTTGGATCAAGATTTAGTATTATACTCCAAATTGCATCAATCAAGCCAGAGGCAGTCAGGCAGGAAAGAAGAAACCAACATTCAATTTGCCGCAGCTTCTTCTCCAGCTATCAATTTTGTGCATTTAGAGACGCAGCTAAGGAACTGCTTTGTGGTACTCTTTGCAATCTGCATTACTTGTATTACTTGGATCATCACAGCTCCAAAAACTCGGTTAATGCTAACCAAATGATTACGACAAGCTCCGGTGAGCAAAATAGAACGAGCCAAAAGAGAGTAGAACTCATAGATGAGCCGCAAAGGCCAAGTAATTATCCATAATCTCCCAGTAGCAAACACCTTCATCACCTTAAGAAGCAAGGTAGGAAGAGAAAAAAAGAGAATCACAACTATGAAGTGCATGTGCAATTTCTCATTCATCTTTAGTAGAAAACTGGCCCAAACTCTAGTAGGAGACGAAGAGAAATGCACTCTTCCATGGAAGAAAAGAGAAGAAAAGATATTATGATGAGGTTGCGGACGGAGAGGGATTGACGACGATGTGCCTCAGAGGGTGGGAAACATCACCACCTCCAGCATGCTTGACAAACTCGGCCGGGGTGAGGAAGGTGCCATGGCAGACACACACTATCCTTACCTCTTCCCCCTTCCTGTATTTGTAGAGGAATCCCTCGATCTTTCTCCCATTTGGACCATCTCCCCGGGTGGAAACACATGGCATCTCACCCACCATGTTCCTCCCTCGATTCACACCATCAGTTGCAAAGTTCTTCAATGAGTCTTCCTCTCCAACAACAGTAATAGGTTTCCTGACTTCCAAAGTAGAAGTCGAACTTGTGGCATTACGAATAGAATCTGAGTGAGCTGAAGAGGCGTTCTTTGTATCATCTATGTCACGAATAAAAAGAGACAGATCGAACCCTGCAACCAAAAAGAAAAAAAAAAGGAGTCATAAGCTTCTTCTTTTTACCTTCCTTTTCTTAACTTCTAAGAAAGTTTAGAATATTGGCAACTACAACTGGAACATTGACATGAAGTGAAGACTTGTTTTGCTTCCAAAACTATTCGAAGAAGTAATTAAATAAAGAACAAACACCTAAACAGTTGAAAGAACAGTGTTAATTCTTTCAAATCCAATTCTTTCTGTCTTTTTAAGAGAAACTGATATTCATTCTTCTGGTAAGATTAAGCAGTAACAATAGTTGAATAACTTCAATGACTACAAGCATAGTTAGAGATGATAATATAGCCACTTTTTTTCAGAAAAAGGAAGGAAAATACTATAAGAAACGTCCTAACAAAGCACAAATATCATACTACAAGTGATACATCTGATGATTCTATTGTCGCTAACAATGAAGTACCGGAGGTGAATCTACAATGCAAAGATGAAACTCATCATTGCTTCTCATGATTTGAGATATCCTCAGACAATGACATGCGAGACTATGACAAAAAGCAAAACTTATCCTTGCTACTCACTATTTGAAGTATCTTTGAACTATAATATGCTTTTGAACTAATAAAAAGCGAGACGGATAACATCTACAGTAACAATTACAACAAATAAATTATTGTGGCACCGCCTCAGCGACCCGCATCGTTGGAAAATGTTTACTACCCAACATCGATGGAAAAGAAACATTGACAACACACGAATTAAGCAGCATCATTCTTGCAACATTACAGGAAATCAAACCAGAAAAGTGTTCTTCGCCTGTCGAGGATACATGATATACTCCAACTCCAATCATTTCTACCTCAAGAAAGAAAATATCACTAGCTTATACAATTCTACCTACTGATAAGCATAACCCAAAAAAAAAAAAGAACTCAAACTTTTAGTTTTTGCATTTTTTTCAATAGATATCATTCATGATCTAACCAAAATTCTCAACAAGAATACAGTACCTTGCGCTGGCGTCTTCCTCTTGAATTCAAACACGCCGTAGGAACTGCCGCTGGCCCGAACAGAGCCATGTGGGATTGGTGGCAAACACCCTGTCACATCTACCGGCGGTGATGCAGCCGTGCTTTTAGACCCTGCCGCCCATGCAAGTAGCTCGGAAGGAGTAGCAGCACCGAACACTCCTCGGAATTCTTTCCCCTTCAGAGTCTTGAGGCGGCCATTGATCATATTTGGCGTTATCAAGCTTTTCCTTCCATCCGCATCCTCATCTGATCTCGAAGCGTCTGGTTTGATGCAATTTCTCTTCTCCAACCTCTTCCTCTTCGCCTCGAACCTCTTCAGGCTCTGCAGCTCCTTCCGCTTCCTCCTCTCCTCCTCCGTCTCAGCCGGCAACGAGTTCGTCCTCACGAGGGCCGTGGTCATCACAGGGAACTCGTGCTCCCTCTGCGGTGAGGAGAAGGCGGCGATGGACGACGACCGAACCAGCTTCTTGGCCTTCGAGTCCGTTCCGAAGCATCCGCCTAGGGAGAGGCCGAGGTTGAGCTCGACCTCGCCGGACTCCCGTCCTGGCACCTCAAGCTGCTCGCCAAAGCAGCTGTTTCCGTCCAATCTGCGGAGCAAGTCTCTCGGAAATCTGTCGATAACCGACGAGGGTAGCTCCCTCTCCCGCTCCGCTGCCTCTTCTTCCATTTGAGGATCAACAAACGAACCGTAGATCAAAAGAACAGATAAGTATCACAAATTTCGACCAAAAAGCTACCTTTTCTCTCAAAGGTTTGATCTTTTTTTCGACCTACTCGAAACCCGAAACGTGGATTCCTATAGCATTCAAATTCTAAAGAAAAAAGTAGACAGATAAATCGCAAAAAAAGAGCAGAGGAGACATGAGGGACAATGAGATATCAGATAAAAAGGAACAAAAAAAAAGAAGCAATCTTTGAGCTTCCTAAGAGCTAAAAATCATCATAAAAATAAAATAGAACGCGTAAAAAAGAGGAAGTCTATGAAAGCATCGAGGCGGAGATTCCATTTAAATTAAACAGCGAAGAAGAAGAGGAACGGAGAGGGGACGGAGAGCTTTCTCCTGTTACCTGTCGGCGTTCCGTGCCCTGGATATTGGGCAATGACCAGAATGCCCCTACCCGTGGGATGGGGGAGCCCTGTCGAGGATACGCGACCGCAACGTAGGAGGAGAGAGACGATGGGGAGCCGAGGGCCGCGTCATCGCGAATCGAGCGGCGCCGCGCCGCGCCCCTCGGCTCGCGCGTGAGCCGATGGCGTGGCCTTCCTGCTGTCCGGAGCACACGTGTTGCGGAGCAAAAGCACGTGACATCGAAACGTGTCGAACTGCCGTCCGACCGGCCAAGGTAAGGTCGCTGTCTCGGCCTATCCAGCTGTCACAGTCAGACGGCGACCTTACGGTGGAAAAAGAATTTGGTACCCGTTACCAGCAGCAGATCCGGTCTACATGGCTCCTGCATATCCGTTCTCACCCTAGAGACAATTTTTTCCTGAAAATAAATTTTAGGCTATACGATCGATTACTTTTTAAGTTTTGTTTACAGAATTATTTTCGATTTATATATTTTTAAAGTTGATATCAATCTAGAATGTTGTAATTAGACAATGTGAATAAATTAATAGTACCGATGCAAAAAGAGACCAAAGATGACTCATGAAAACAATAAAAAATAAATATTCTTAATCTAATATCTTTATACAAATAATAGGGCCCAAATAATCGGGACATTGTCCGATTTAGTCATGTTGTGTATAAAAAAAAAAAAAAAAAAATTCAATGCAGCTTTTTATAAACAAAGGTGCCACGTAGGCAAGGCACCAGCACCTACTAGATATAGTAATTAAATTTGGTGGAGACGAGGGAAGACCTTAAATAAAATGTTGGAAGTGAGGAAAGAATGATGCACAGATAAATAATAAGAAGACTGTTTTAGATATATTATTGATTCTTTTATCAATATGAAAACACAATATAATATTATATAATTCATTTGGCCCTCCCACTACCGGCGATTCGGTGGCAAACGGCATTGTTTTGCACCGTCGCATCGCAGCACATGGTATTTTGTCGAGAGTCCCTCACGTGCATTTGCATGTGTCGAAGACCGGTTTTGTCCAACAAAAAAGATGAGATCCATGGAAGACGTCGACGTAAAGATTAGACCGGTGCTCGATCTTATTTTTTTTGGGATGATGTGATCTCACACCGTTCTTTTAAGCTATTCTGATAACAAGAACTGAAGGTAAAAAGAAAAAAGAAAAAATCAATCGATATCTCATCAATAACTGCGAAATGGAATTATTGATGATATGTTTAAACTTTTATTTGTATGAGAACCAACCTTTAGAATGCGCTTTCATAAGCGCCAAGAGCCACATCTCCATGTCACGCCCACGTATCCTCCTCGATTATACCAGCAACTACTCTAAGGAATAAAATACTCTGAAAGGTACTCCAAATAGTAAAACGTAACATTTTGTTAATGGAATAGTAATTCTGGTGATCTTAAATCTGTTTGATTTACATCAAAGAAAAATTTGATTTCAGACTATTTGACACAAACAATAGAAAGTCATACAGAGCAATGAATGAAAAAGTTAAAACACCTCGTCATAAAAACATAGAAATGCTTATTGCTCCAGAAATGCCATATTTTCTCTACAGTAATATAAATCTCGTGCAGAGTTCAACGTTTGATAGTAAGGTCATGAGAATGAAATATCGAATATTGACTATTGAATATGGTCTTCACCATTGCATATCATGCAAGTCAAACGCTTGTCAAGTAATCCAAAGCTGTTCATAAACTAGAATTAAGCACTGGAATTTGGAAACCAATTTCCAAATAATAAGATATTTGCAAACATTAGTAGAAATTTGAAAAATCTTATTAATAAAGTTCTCACCACCTAAAAGCAGTAAACAAAGTGTGAAAGAACATGCATTCCACTGAATTTTTTGATTTGTTATATGAAAATCTCATTGAATAATATGACAAGACTTGCTTGAAAAGGAAAAAGACTAAATCACTAGTCGACTTGCTTGAAAAGGAGCTGCAGTTGGCAGTACCATGCCACACAGTAGGAATAAACAAACAAAAATTGAACAACAACAAAAAGAAAAGCCTTTGAAGGTACTACACATTCGTATTGGTGATGCATTGGCATTGGACCCCGCAAACAAGGAAAAATAATGGATTACTTGGGAAATGAAAAAGAATTGTTCCCTGGTGAGAAAAAAACACTAAGGTGCATCAAAGACCATACCACATGCAGCACTATGTTGAACATGTCTCTTCGAAGTCTTACTCAGTGGACATTGGACAAGAAGAACAAAAGCTATGTAAGCAAAATAAAATAAGCTTAAACTAAATATATTGATTCTCAAGCATAACCAGAGAGAGGCATGCATCCTTATGGCTTTAATTTAAAAATATTTTTCATCACCGTTGGTGAACAAATGTGTCATGGTGGATGAGTCAGCACGGTTAGGTCCATGGGTCGATGTCGGGAGTTTCCGTCAGTTGAGCTAGACGCCGAGGTCGACCGGGCCCTCGCGACGGGGTGTTGATCAACGTTCCTTAGTGTGTCGATCCGGGCGCTTCGTCTCTCCTTCTCCGAGGTGGTTGGTAGCTCGTCTTTGTGAGGTGGCTGCGCCCGTGAGAAGGAGTGTTGGTTGGTGTTAGTCGGGACCCGGACCAATTGGCTGCTCTCCTTCGTGCACTGGATGGCGATTCTCAAGGGTTGGCGGCTCGCCTTCGTGAGGTGGCTACGTTTTCCCGTAAAAATGGCCCTCGTCGGGATCACCCGACGAAGCCCTTCCGACGAGCAAGTCAGTCAAGTGATCAATTGATTTTTGTCACCCCTTGGTCACATGCTGGCCATAGGTCTTTATATTATTGTACGTGGGTCGGTCGTACGCGAGTTGGCGTGGTGGATGTGCCAAACAATGCCTTGGTACGAATTTTGACTTGGCGTGTCTCGGGAGCGGCTTGGCCTCGAGATTCCCGAGCCGTGACGTGCCAAGCAATGCCTTGGTATGGATTTTGACTTGGCGTGTTTCAAGAGCGGTTCTACCTCGGGATTCCCGGGACATGACGTGTCGAGCAGTGCCTTAGTACGGATTCTGATTATGGCTGATGGCGTCGGATTCTGACATGTCTTGGGCTAAAATATACCGTATCACTTCTCCCTCACCCCCCCCCCCCCCCAAGGCGTGCCGTGGGGTCCTTAAAGGGACGAGAGGCATGCCTGGGTCCGAATGATGTGATTGTGTTGGCTACTCATGCGGGGAAGCTGGATTGACTCATCGGGGGACGATTTAGAGGGGCAGTGCCCCATGAGTCGGGCAGGACTGACCCTGCTGGTCGAACAGTAGGGGCCTATCGAGGCGAAACCAAAGCGTCGAAACTAGCGAGGCAAGACCTACGTGGTGAGGCTGGATTGACTCATCGGGGGGCATTTTTATAGGGGTGGTGCCCCGTGATTCGAGCAGGACTGACCCTGCTGGTCGAACGGTAGGGGTCTGGTGAGGCGACACCGATGAGGCGAAAACGACGTGTCGTAGGTCAGATAATGGGTTTGGCATGGCTCGGAGTTACGACTACCGAGTTTGCAAGTCAGCAAGCGAGCCGGGGGTCGACGTGGAGCGACTTGGATTAACGGACTAGGCTAGTGATTCGGGCGCTGGATTGACCGAGATGTGACTCAGGCATAAGATTGGCTGCGAGATGCGTGGCTCGAGCGTTGAATGGCCGAGGTGGGTGGCTCGGACGCTGGATTTGGCCGAGATGCATGGCTCGAGCGTTGGATTAGCCGAGATACGTGGCTCGGACATTGGATTTAGCCGAGATGTAGCTCGGGCGTTGGATTGGCTGAGATGCGACGCGGGTGTTAGATTTGGCCGAGATGCGGCTCGGGCGTTGGATGGCCTGGTGGGTAGATTCGGCTCTGAATTGAGTCTGGGGACCGAGTTGTGAGCTCGGCTTCGAATTGAATCTAGGGACCGATTTGGAGAGGCTCGAGCAAGAGCTGGGCTAGCGAGCCGCAGGTCGGGAATCGATCTGGAGAGGCTCGAGCCAGAGCTAAGCCTGCGGGCTGCAGGTCGGGAACCGATCTGGAGAGGCTCGGGCAAGAGTTGGGCCGGGGTCTTTCGATGGGTCCCTTGGGACGTGGAGTTGCTTCTCGGGGTTTCTCGAGATAGCGCCCGAGGTGACCTTTTCAGATGAAGTCCTTGCTTCGATTCTAGAGGTCACGATAATCTTCCGGTGCCATGGCTATAGTCCCGGTGGAACGTGCTTAGAGGGAGAGGCAGAGGCCTCGGGAGCAGTAGCTCTTATCAGTCGGGCCTCTAGCGGGGTTGCACCTGGGCTGCTGAAGTTGTTCCCTAGGATTGCTCCGCCCTTGGCCTCTTACTGTTCATGTGCTTTCCCGCCACCAGAGCTTTGTTGGGAAATCATGGGGGGCGACATCATATGCGCAGCGGAAGAACAAGAAAACAAAAATCCCCGATTCCCAAAAAGATGTTCGTCGTCGTGCGAAGATTGGTGCGCAAAAATCCGCAAAACACAAAACTGCGTATAGAGATTGTGTTACCTAGGGAGATCGTATATCCCTGTTTCCTTGCAGATCCTTAGGAGAGGGTGAAGGAGGTCAAGCGTCCTCCTCTCTAGCGGTGATCCACACAGCGAGGTTGCACGACCCTCCTCAAAAAACTCCAGGCCTCGAGGTGGAGAGGGGGAGAGGAGAATAGGAAGGGCAAGCAAAGACTCTAGCCTATGAGGTCGTGAATCCCTCCTATTTATAGAGATCCCCGTGTCAAACCCTAATGGGTCCTTCCCTAGTGGGTATTGGATCTGCATCCAATAAGACAAGGGCTCCGGCCGGATATCTCATATCCCAACCTCTACTCATCGCAATGCCTACCATATGTGTGTGACCCTCTAGGCCCAATATCGAGTGGTAGTGAGTCATACCCGCCGTCAAACTCCTTCTAACTTAGTGAATTATTATCTCTGTAATAATTCACTGACTCATCATCGACTACGGACATACTATGCCACTACGCCAGTCCCCGCATTCCGATACGAGGGAATCTAATCCATTGGACCTGCTGCGTCCTCGGTTACCATGTACCTATAGTCCCTCATCCATCTAATATCCCGAGACCGGATATCGAGCATGGTGTTGTCGGACCCATACGGTTTCTACTAAGTCTCGCTTAATCGGATTCTCCCGGAGAACTCTTTTCTCTCAACCCGAATGACCGCCGCCGATTTGTCTGAGCAAGAACACATGGGATATTCCTCTCATGATGCCGAGAGTGGATGATCCTCTATCGACACTCAATGGCCCTCGTAAGGTCGACTACCACTCCCAATGACCAACTGTACTAGATCTGGGACAGCCAAACCTATAAGTCGGTATCAAAGAGTGGGAGCACTCATACATACAGACATCCTTGGTGTCTCAAGTCTAAGGACCGGATACACCACTAGGACTCACGGAATCGCCATCGACAATAAGGCATCATCAACCATCCAAAGATTCCGTGGCGGATCAATCGATGAACTCATTCTCCAATGAGCACTTGTACTATATCCCTAGTGTCCCTACATGAGCAACTATGAGACCCAAATGCATCCATCATATGGATGGGTATACAACACACCAGCCTATCCGGTTATCACGATGTCCCTCTCGAAAACCTATGACCGGGATTATTTAGGATATGTGTTTAAAGGTGAATCGATCTCATTATCGTGATCTCATCACGATCCGATTCCCATTGCACAAATCCAAGGACATCACAATATATATATGCATTTATGCAATAGTTATAAAGTGATATACGCCAAAAATATAATAAGCAAAAAGATTCTCAGATCAAGTCACATGTGCCATCACTCACGCGTGATTGGCTTGTTTGGGCACCTATGACTAGCAATCTCCCCACTTGACCTAAAGCCAATCACCTATGTGTCCGATCCCCATCGCACCCCGCTGTGACGCCAAAGACAAAATGAGACAACGGCTTTTATCGGTGGATCTGCAATGTTATCTTCGGATGGAACTCTTTCCATCTTTACATCTCCTCGGGTTACGATATCTCTTATAAGCTGGAACCTCCTCCCTTTAACACTTCTGATGAGACCCGGTTCCCTTATTTGAGTAATCACCCCATAGTTGTCGCAATATAAGGAAGTCGACTTATCGCTATCTCAGACGACTCCCAAATCATGATGAACTTCTTCACCCGGACTCCCTCCTTTGCTGCATCTGATGCAGCAATGTATCTCATTTTGTGGTCGAAGTCACAGGGTATCTTGCTTGGAACTCTTCCAAAGACACTGCTTCCCTCCATTCAAGGTGTACACATACCCTAAATTCGACTTGCTATCATTGACATCGACCAAAACTTGAGTCAAAGAGCCTTCAACCTTAAGGCTATTACCTCCATATACTAGTAAAAAAGATCCTTAGTCCTTCTCAAGTACTTAAGGATACACTTTATCGCTTTCCAAAGGCTCTCAAGCCGATCCGCCGATACACCTTTCTGTGACACTTTCGAGCATGCGTTATATCGTGCCCTAGTACATAGCATGGCATACATGATAGACCCTATTGTTGAGGCATAAGGTATCATATCTATGTTCGCCCTTTCTTCCTCGAGTCTTTGGGGACATATTCAGTAGAAAGCGATATCCCATGTCTCATCGATATGAGACTTCTCTTGGAATTTTCCATGCCAAACCTTTTGACAATAGTTTCTATGTACACGACTGGGACAAGCCAAGCATCCTCTTGGATCTATCTCTATAGATTCTAATCCCCAAGATATAAGATGCTTCCCCTAAGTCCTTCATGGAGAAGTGTCTAGATAATCAAGCCTTTACCGTGGATAGCATTCCTATGTCATTCCCAATGATGAGGATGTCATCCACATATAACACCAAAAAAGGTGATAAGCGCTTCCACTTACCTTTCAGTATACACAAGGCTTATCTTCGTTTAATTTGAAGTCATAAGATCCGATTGCCTCATCAAATCTTATGTTCCAACTTCTAAAGTTTTTTTTAGTCCATAAATGGATCTAAGCAACCTACACACCTTATCTCAAGCGGTTCTTGGACACGAATCCCTCAAAGTGCATCATATACACCTCCTCCTCGAGGTTCCCGTTGAGGAATGCGGTTTTCACATCCATCGGCCGGATCTCATAATCATAGTGTGCTTCAATGATAGCCAATAGAATTTTGATGGATTTTAGCATTGCTACTGGTGAGAAAGTTTCATCGTAGTCAACACCTTGCCTTTGACGATACCCTTGGCCACTAGCCTTGCTTTATAGGTCTCTACCTTTCCATCTACTCCCATCTTTTTCTTAAAGATCCACTTGCAACCGATGGGTACAATACCTTCTAAAGCATCAACTAGGTTCCAAACCTTATTGAGTACATAGATTCCATCTCGAATTCATGGCTTTTTCCACTTCCCCGGAGTCTATACTCATAATAGCCTCCTCAGAGGTCCGAGGATCAATATCCTCTACATCCTCCGCTCTAATATGTCCCACATATCTCTCAGAGGATGGGATACTCTATCGGACTGCGTGAAGTTGATACTTGTGTATTATGTACCGAATGCATTCTGGTCAGAGTGGTGCTTGAGCTTGGTTCTCCAACCTCGCCAATTCTATCATTCTCCCACACGCCTCCGTCAAGAATATATTCCTTCTCAAGGAACACTTGCTCTCTTAGCTACAAAGACCTTTTGGTCCTCGAGATGATAGAAATAATACCCACAAGTTTCCTTGGGGTATCCCACAAATTTGCATCGCTCGTCCTTGATTCTAACTTATCGGGGTTGTGTCTTCTAACATGGGCGGGGCAGCCCCGATCTTAACAACCTTAAGATCAGGCTTCTTCCATTTCCATATCTCATATGGTGTAGACATTACCGATTTAGTTGGAACTCTGCTCGAAGGTAAGTCAAAATTTGCTTTCTAGGGCATATCCCCGGGAATGAGATGGGTAGGTCAAATAAAACTCATCATGGACCGTACCATATCTAATAATGTGTAATTTCTCCTTTCGGAGACACCATTGAGCTGAGGTGTATAAGGAGGTGTCCATTGGGATAATATCCCATGGTCCTTGAGAAACCCAGTAAACTCTGACTTAAGTATTCACCTCCTCGACCGATCGAAGAGTTTTGATACTCTTTCGATCCGGTTCTCCACCTCATTCTTATACTCTCTCTGAATTTCTCAAAGGCCTCGAACTTGTACTTCATTAAGTACACATATCCATACCTTGAGAAATTATCAGTAAATGTAATGAAGTAGGAGTAACCTCCAATGGCATGAGTTGACATGGGTCCACATACATCACTATGTATGAGTTCCAACAACTCATTGGCTCTCTCTCCAGTTCTACTAGATGGAGATTTGGTCAGTTTTCCACGAATGCAAGGCTCACAAGTCACATATGACATATAGTCGAATGGATCTAGATATCCATCATTTAGCAACTTTTGAATCCTTCTTTCATGGATGTGACCTAGCCTACAATGCTAAAGGTATGCACTGTTCAACTCATCTCGTTTCCTTTTGGACATATTTACATTCATGATATGTGGAGTGGTGTCTAACATAAATAAACCATTATGCAATGTTTCTTTCGTGATGATCTTAACATCTAATAATATCGAACAACCATTGTTCTCAAAAACAAATTTATATCCACTAACTGTTAAACATGAAATGGAGATAATGTTTTTGATAATAGAAGGAACAAAATAACATGCATCTAATGCAATAAAAGCTCCACTAGGCATGTGTAGGGCGACCTGCCAACAAATAATCTGACAACTTTTGCTCCATTACCCATCTTGAGGTCCATCTCGCCTCTCTCAGTAGTCTCCTAGGCCTTGCCAGAACCTGCAACGAATTGCATATATGATAAGCACTACCGGTATCCAATGCCCATGTGTTATCATAAGAGTCTGACAAATGGAGACTGATCATGAATGTACCTGAAGCTTCATCAAGCTTTTGTTTCGCCCTTTCTGCAAGGTACTCTTTGCAGATTCTCTTCCAATGCCCATCTTTACCACAGTGGAAGCACTGTCCTTTGTCCTTTGTTGGGTCTTTCTTAGCAACCTTTGCTTTACCTTGTTTGCCCTTGCCCTTTCCCTTCTTAAGGGACCTTTCTGCTTTCCTTTTCTTTCTGGTCTCACAAGTGTAGAGAACTGGCTTCTCTTTCTTAATAGTACTCTCTGCCTCCCTCAACATATTGAGGAGCTCTGGGAGAGTCACCTCAAGCTTGTTCATATTAAAATTCATTATGAACTGTGAAAAGGAATCTGGTAGGGACTGAAGCACAATGTCCATACATAAGTTATCCTTTAGGACCATTCCTAGACCTGTGAGTTTCTCTATCCACTCAATCATCTTTAGGACATGGTTCTGAACCGGTGTCCCCTCAGTCATCCTAGCGCGGAAAAGGCTCTTGGATATCTCATATCGTTAAGTCCTTCCCTGTTCCTCAAACAATTTTCGGACATGTAGGAGAATGGATCTGGCATCCATCTTTTCATGTTGTCTATGTAACTCTGGAGTCATAGAGCCCAACATATAGCACTTAGCAAGAGTGGAGTCATCAATGAACTTCACGTAGCGAGTGATCTCATCCTCGCTTGCCCTTCTTCTTCAGGTAGGCATCATCAGATCAAGGACGCATACGATTTTTCTCCATTTGGAGAACAATTCTCAAGTTACTTGAGCCAATCCGTATAATTTGGACCATAAAGGCGGTTGACATCAAGTATGCCACGTAAAGGGATTTGAAAGCGACATTTTCGAAAAAATAAAGATGTAGCGTAAATGAATAACATGCAGATTTTGCAAGAAATAAACTATCAAGATATGGACTTCTATCTTAATATGCTCCCACTATTTTACTAACGAGCCACGCGACACCCTCAAAGATGCGAAACGGAAGTCTCCAAAGAGACTTCTAGTGGGGATCGATCCATCCAATCGGCGTCTTAGTGTAACATCGGGGACTCGACCAATCACACTAAGCCTAAAAGGTAGGCAACTCTTGCCAATCACAACTCCTTGTGATTCCCGCCCCTGTTCGACCTCCAGAATCACCATGGCCTCGAGGGACTCGACCAACCATGATGCTTTCGGTTAAGTCAACACCTTCGTTACAAGATGAGTCCGATTTGATGATATACCCTCGAGGGACTCGACCAAGCATACCATGTCCTCGGGTCACCGGTGATATCTCTATGTCGTAAAGCAAGATAGCGAATCGCGATATAGGTGAGTCTCGAGGGACTCGACCAACTCAACCTACACCGGGAATCGGTTCCTACCATAACGCATGGAAGGCCACGTGGGTCAATCTAATTGCCTCATGTTTACCGAATTTAATATTATCGAGAGATGTTTCTATAATTTGGTCTCCCTAATATGACATGTCACACATATACATATTTAATATATATCTACATCGCATGCAAATATATATACATATCTAATATGTGTATAAGCAATCACATCGATGATCATGGACCACAACCTAATATGATTAGGCCCGAGCGATGGGCCTAATCACTCACATCAAGATCTATGTGTGCAACGGTGCATCTCCATGCCCTGATGATCGTTCATCTCGCCCTCGTCGGTTCTGCCGACATCTTGATGCATCTCCATGCATCACGATCGTCCGTCTCGTGGGTCCCGCTATCGCATCCACGCCCCGCCGCCTCCTCATGTGATTACAACTTAATCATAGGCACGCAGTTCCCGATAATAAACGAAAATATAATGGAGGTTCGCAACCTCAATAATAATAATCACAAGTACACACATCACACGGCCCATGATCATCCGTCCATACATCATACATCACATGTATAAATAATCATCATCATGTAGGACTACTAGATAATAATAAAAAAATAATAATCAACTAAACCTTTTAATTAATTAATATTTTTCTGAAATCGGGGACATGTGGGAATTTCTCAATTCCTAAGGGTATTTTCGTAATTTGGACAAAAGATAGAAACTGAATTTCTCAAATTCATAGGGGCAAAACTGTCCTTTTGCTAAAACCCTAATTCCCTCGTGAGCCGCCACCGCCACCCTCTATCAAGGCGCGGCTCAGGGGCGAGGGCGGGGATGCCCTTTTTGCTGCGGCTGCCCATTGGGGCGCCCCTTGCAGGGGCGCCCCGGGCGTCGCCCCCCCATGGGGCAGTTCTGCCAGCGGCGTGTGCCCAGGGCGGTGCTGCCTCATTGGCGGCCGCCTCATGGGGTTTCGCCCGATGGGAGCGGCGTGACCACAGGCACCGCCCCCTGCGTTTCCTCGACCAGCCAAGGTCGCCCATCATGCCCTCGCGGTCAGTGGCGCAGGCGCTTTCTACCACGGGCTGCCAGCCCTGTCGGCCGCGCAAGCACGCTGCAAAAGATCATCCGTCGGCCGGTACAGTACGGCATTACATCTTGCGCCGTTTGTGGTGCCTCATTGCGGTTCGCGGTGCTATTTGCCAGCCAGTGGTCGCAGCATCGAGATCGAGGGCAGCAACTGTTGCTGCCCTTCCTCGCTTTTAACAACGATTTTGACGTCAATATTCATCCTAAACACAACACACGCAGTTCAAAACCAATCATTTACACGAACAACCCGGCTCGATACCACCTTGTTGGGAAATCATGGGGCGACATCATATCGCGCGCAAAAGAACAAGAAAACAAAAAATCCCCGATTCCCAAAAAGATGTTCGCCGTCGTCGTGCGAAGATTGGTGCGCAAAAAAATCCATAAAAACACAAAACTGGCATTATAGAGATTGTGTTACCTAGGAGATCGATATATCCCTGTTTCCTTACAGATCTCTTTAGGAGAGGGTGAAGGAGGTCAAGCGTCCTCCTCTCTAGCGGTGATCCACCACAGCAGGGGTTACGACGACCCTCCTCAAAACTCCAGGCCTCGAGGTGGAGAGGGAGAGGAGAATAGGAAGGGCAAGCAAAGACTCTAGCACGAGGTCGTGAATCCCTCCTATTTATAGAGATCCCGTGTCAAACCCTAATGGGTCCTTCCCTAGTGGGTATTGGATCGCATCCAATAAGACAAAGGGCTCCGCCGGGATATCTCATATCCGAACCTCTACTCATCGCAAATGCCTACCATATGTGTGTGACCCTCTCTAGGCCCAATATCGGTTGCTGGGCCGTGAGTCATACCGTAACTCCTTCTAACTTTCGGTGAAATTATTATCTCTGTAATAATTCACTGGAACTCATCGACTACTTGACGTACTAGGCCACTACACCGTAGTCCCCTGACGACTGAGGGAATCCAATCCATTGGACCCATGCGTCATCGCCAACCATGTACCTATAGTCCCTCATCCATCTAATATCCCGGACCGTATATCGAGCATGGTGTTGTCGGACCCATACGGTTTCTACTTTCGAAGTCTCGCTCTGTCTGGATTCTCCCGAGAACTCTTTCTCTCTCAACCCGAATGACCCTGGCCGTGGATTTGTCTGAGCAAGAACACATGGGATATTCCTCTCATGACGCCGAGAGTGGATGATCCTCTATCGACACTCAATAGCCCTCGTAAAGGGTCGACTACCACTCCCAATGACCAAATTGTACTAGATGCGGGATGCCAAACCTATAAGTCGGTATCAAAGAGTGGAGCACTCATACAGACATCCTTGGTGTCTCAAGTCTAAGGACCATATACACCACTAGGACTACGGAATCGCCGTCGACAATAAGGCATCATCAACCATCCAAAGATTCCGTAAATGGCGGATCAATCAATGAACTCATTCTTCAATGAGCCCCATCAGTATCCCTAGTGTCCCTACACGAGCAGCTATGAGACCAAATGCATCCATCATATGGATGGGTATACAAAGACACCCGGTCTATTCGGTTATCACGATGTCCCTCTCGAGTAACCTATGACCGGGATTATTTAGGATATGTGTTTAAAGGTGAATCGATCTCATTATCGTGATCTCATCACGATCCGATTCCCATTGCACAAATCCAAGGACATCACAATATATATATGCATTTATGCAATAGTTATAAAGTGATATACGCCAAAAATATAATAAGCAAAAAGATTCTGTATCAAGTCACATGTGCCATCACTCACGTAATTGGCTTGCTGGGCACCTATGACTAGCAAGCTTTAGCGGCGATTTACTAGTTGGCACGCTGTAGCATCTCGGGGATGACTACTGGTGGCCTCTTGATCAGTGACCAGAAGAACCTTGAAGGCTTCAAACCCATCAGAAATGCCTGCATGATAAGAGAAGAGTGAGCGTCCGAGAATCCCCGGATCTCAGTGGCAAAGCGTGCCACGAACTGAGAAAGCGACTCATCTTCATGCTAGGATAGCGCGAGCAGGGTGGCCATGGAAGGCCTAGGTCGCGTGCTGGCGAGGAAGTTCTTCTCAAACTCCCCGGCGAGTTGGTCGAAGGACGAGACCGAGGATTTGCATAGCCGGCTGAACCATGCTCGTGCCGGTCCCCTTAGAGTGGTCGGAAATGCCTGGCACATTAATGCATCGGAGGTACCATAGAGAGCCATCTGAGCCCGGAATTTGGAGACGTGCTCCGTGGGATCGGAGCCGCCATCGTATGTCTCCAATGTCAGCAGCTTGAAGTTGAGAGGTATCAACCTGTCCTGTACTTGCTGAGTGAAAGGGGACCCGCCCGAGCCGCCTTCACTGGACTCGCCCCGTGATTTTCGAAACTCACGCTGGAACGTATCCAGACGTTGGTTGACCTGGGACAATTGGGCCCTAAGCGAGTCATCCGTCGAGTCAGATGATACAATGTTAGGCTCGAAGTGGGGTAGTGTGACTCGGTAGGGTGAGGGTATGCTTTACTTGGGCGGAGCTCTCAGGTCCGTCGTTCGGTCTCGGGCTTCTGCCGTCCCGACCTACTCCCCGCTCGGCCTTTGCCGGGTCGAGTCAATCGAGGGAGCTGCTAGCTGCACGATTTGGGGAATGAGCGGGACGAGTATCTGCATCATCCCTGCCATCGCTTATACTTGCTTGGTCAGGCTGAGGAATGCCTCGGGCGACACGACCGAGGATCTTGCAGTAAGTCCGGGAGGTGGTAACCCTGGGTCATTGAACGAGCGACAGTAGTGATCTGGTGTCGAGGCCGAGGTCCCCCCATCTCGAAGGACGGGGAGGGGCTGATCTCTGGGCCTGACAACAGGGTGACCGACCAGTGGTTCTTCCTCGGGGAGAGCTCCCGTGGGATGCTCCTGCGACATGGCTTTCCTTCTAGCGCCAAAATATTGGTGAACAAATGTGTCGTAGCTGGTGAGTCAACATGGTTAGGTCCACGGGCCGATGTCGGGAGTTTCTGTCAGCTGAGCTAGACACCGAGGTCGATTGGGCCCTCGCGATGGGGTGTTGATCAACATTCCTTGGTGTGCCGATCCGGGCGCCGTGTATGCCGAGCTACGTCTCTCCGTCTCCGGGGTGGTTGGCGGCTCGTCTTTGTGAGGTGGCCGTGCCCGCGGGAAGGAGTGCTGGTTGGCGTTAGTCGGGACCCGAACCGATTGGCTGCTCTCCTTCATGCACTGGATGACGATTCTCGGGGGTTGGTAGCTCGCCTTCGTGAGGTGGCTGTGTTTTCCTGCAAAAATGGCCCTCGTCGGGATCACTCGACGAGGCCCCTCTGACGAGCAAGTTAGTCAAGTGATCAATTGATTTTTGTCACCCCCTGGCCAGATGCTAGCCATAGGTCTTTATATTATTGTACGTGGGTCGGTCGTACGTGGGTTGGCGTGGTGGACGTGCCAAATAGTGCCTTGGTACGGATTCTGACTTAGCGTGTCTTGGGAGTGACTCAACCTCGAGATTCTCGAGCCGTGACGTGCCGAGCAGTGCCTTGGTACGGATTCTGACTTGGCATATCTCGGGAGCGGTTCTTGCTAGTCATAGGTGCCCAGCAAGCCAATCACGTGAGTGATGGCACGTGTGACTTAATATAGAATCTTTTTGCTTATTATATTTTGGTATATATCACTTTATAACTATTGCATAAATGCATATATATATTGTGATGTCCTTGGATTTGTGCAATGGGAATCGGATCGTGATGAGATCATGATAGTGAGATCGATTCACCATTAAACACATATCCTAAATAATCCCGGTCATAGGTTACTCGAGAGGGATATCGTGATAACCGGACAGACTGGTGTGCTGTATACCCGTCCATATGATGGATGCAGCTGGTCTCAAAGCTGCTTGTGTAGGGACACTAGGGATACAATACAGGTGCTCATTGGAGAATGAGTTCACTGATTGATCCGCTTACGGAATGCTGGATGGTTGATGATGCCTTATTGTCAGACAACGATTCCGTAGTCCTAGTGGTGTATCTGGTTCTTAGACTTAAGACACCAAGGATGTCCTGTATGAGTGCTCCACTCTTTGATACCAGACTTATAGGTTTGGCTGTCCCAGATCTAGTACAGCTGGTCATTGGGAGTGGTAGTCGACCTTACGAGGGCTATTGAGTGTCGATAGAGGATCATCCACTCTCGGCGTCATGAGAGGAATATCCCATGTGTTTTTGCTCAGACAAATCCCTGGCCAGGATCATTCGGGTTGAGAGAGAAAGAGTTTTTCGGGAGAATCCGATTAGAGCGAGACTCAAGAAGAAACCGTGTGGGTTTGAGAACACCATGCTCGATATACGGTCTCTGGTATATTAGATGGATGAGGGACTATAGGTACACGGTAACTGATGACAGACAGGTCAAATGAATTGGATTCCCCTGTATCGTCTAGGGACTACGGTGTAGCGGCATAGTACGTCTGTAGTTGATGAGTCGAGTGAATTATTACAGAGATAATAATTCATTGAGTTAGAAGGAGTTCTGAAAGGTATGACTCACGGCCAGCTCGATATTGGGCCTAGAGGGTCACACACATATGGTAGGCATTGCGAAGAATAGAGGTTCGGATATGAAATATCCGACGGAGCCCTTGTCTTATTGGATGCAGATCCAATACCCACTAGGGGAGGACCCATTAGGGTTTGACAGGGGACCTCTATAAATAGGAGGGATTCAGAGCCCCATGGGCTAGAGAGCTTTGGTTTGTCTTTTCCTATTCTCCTCTCCATCTCCATCTCAGAGTAGGTCTGGAGTTTTGAGGAGCGTCGTCGCAACCCTACTGTGTGGATCACTGCTAGAGAGGAGGACGCTTGACCTCCTTCACCCTCTCCTAAGGATCTGCAAGGAAACAAGGATATACGATCTCCCTAGGTAACACAATCTACTCTATACGCAGTTTCATGTTTCGCGGATTTTTTGCATCCCAATCTTCGCACGACGACGAACATCTCTTTGGGAATCGGGGATTTTATTTTTCTTATTCTTTCGCTGTGCATATGATGTCGCCCCCAAGGATTTCCCAACCGTTCTGCCTCGGGATTCCCGGACATGACGTGCTGAGCAGTGCTTTAGTACGTATTCTGAATGTAGTTGATGGCTTCGGATTTTGACGTGTCTTGGGCCAAAATATACTGTATCAATCACATAAATCCATGTCTAAAAATGAGAACCTTAGCATCAAGACACAATGACAAAAAAATATTGCAATTGAGAATCCACTACATAATAATGAGATAGAAGCTAGAAATCAGAGGTCAGAAGATGGCAAGACCTACTGGGACTCAAAAAGAAAATGAAATTTATAATCAAGGTTGCAATTGTGTGGCATTTTCCAACTCGATAGTTTTTGTTTGGACAGAGGAAATGTCCAGTGTTGAATTCAATTCAAAATATGCAATGAAAATATTTAGTTTGACCCATATGCCCATAAAATTTTAGTTAGGTTATCACTAATCCCGAGATTTAGCAATCACTAAACAGAAAAAAAACATTTTCCTTTCCAAAAGAGGTTTCCACATCACAAGCAATGACAAGAACATTGATCACAACGAATTGATGCAAGAATAGAAAAGTAGGACACAAATTATCGCGTTTATAGATATCAAATCGTAAGCAAAGAAAACCCCATATGACCTGAACTAAGACCATCCAATCCATGATGGGCAAATTCCTAAAACCCTAAAGTGCCGACTAGGCATGTATGATGAGCACGAAAACCCCAAGCCTTTAAACCCTAACTTCCATGGCTTAAATCATTCTGCCCATAGTATTTATCGTGGGAAGATTAATCAAACAAGCAAGCAGACGGACCGAAAACCCACTAAGAATTCACTCAAAGAATGCTCGTTGTTCTCAAAATGTCGTTGTTAGAATTTTTTTTCTGAGCTTTTAAATAATATTTATTGAGTCTGTTTAGTCCAGTTATTTATTAAGTCGATTTGATTCACTTAAAATCAAATAGAGATTTATTTAATATTTATTTATTATTAGAGTTCAAGTCCTGATGGACTATGAGTGGAACTCTATAAATAGGAATGTAACTACTTCTTTTTAGTAATCTATGAAAAATATTATTCTGTCTTTTGACAAACTCTAGGAGGCTGATCCTCTTGAAGCGATCAAGGAAGGTCGATCCGACCCTCCCCTCGAAGTAATCAAGGAGGATCGATCCCCTCGAAGTGATCAAGGAGGGCCAGTGATCAAGAAGGACCAGTGATCAAGGAGGACCGATCCCCTCGAAGCGATCAAGGAGGGCCAGTGATCAAGGAGGATCGATCCCCTCGAAACGATCAAGGAGGGCTAGTGATCAAGAAGGACCGATCCCCTAGAAGCGATCAAGGACCCGGCTTCCGGCCAGCCCACCCGTCGCCCGTCGCTGCTCCCCGGCCAGCAACCGACTCTGCCCCACTTCCGGCCAGAGTCCCACGTCGTCTCCTACCCGAGCCACCACCGCTGCCAGGAGACGACGCTGCCAGCGTCCCACTGCGCCGCAGCCCTGCTCCTCTTCTCTACCGCCTCCAGCACTCCTCTTCCCCTCCAGCGCCGTCGCCGCCCAGCCGACCCATCGCTGCTGCGGGCCACCGTGCGACGACCGCCGCTCGCCTCCCAGCCGCCGCTCCACCTTGCTCTGCATCTTTTGTAACCGAAACAGGGCAATCACGGGCAACTCACATCTGCTGCCCTTGTTTCCAGCCGCCGCCGTCGCCGTCGCCTTCCAACCGCTGCTCCCCCGTGCGACGACCACCGCTCGCCTCCCAGCCACTGCTCCCGCTCGCTTCCCAGCCACTGCTCCCCCTTGCTCTGCATCCGTGGTGACCGAAACAGGGCAGTTACCACCGTCGCAGTCGCGGGTCCCCTTGTTGCCGTAGTCGCGGATCACCGTGCTGCTGCGAACGCCGGTTGGCACCACCGTCGCCACTGCTGCCCAGCCAGCGACGATGCCGCTCGCCGCCCAGCCTGCCATGACCCTCGCTGCCTCCTTCTCCCCCGCCGCCGCTGCGCTCCGGCCAGCGACGATACCGCTCGCCGCCCAGCCGGCCATGACCCTCGCTGCCTCCTTCTCCCCCGCCGCGCTGCGCTCCGGCCAGCAACGACTGCTGCTGCCAGCCACCGCAGCCTTCACCTTAACCCCCTCGATCTGCACCGTTGCTGCAGCCCCCTTGCTCTGCATCTTTGCCGCTGCCGCCGGTTGCCACCACTGCAGCCTCAACCCCAGCCGCTTCAACGCCACCTCCCTCTGGTTCTGCCTCCGCTGCTGCAGTTGTTGGTTGCCATCACCGCAGCCTCAACCCGGCTGCTCGGCGATTGCTTCCTTGGGTCGCGTTACAATCGTCACCTTTCAGCCTCGGCGCTCTCATCTCACACCGTGACAAAAACACAGGGCAGCAACTCTTCCTCTATCGCAGCCACCGCAGCGGCGAGTCCTTGCTAGCGCTGCCCCCAACCACACCACCATCGTTGCCTCCCAGCCCTCGGCCGAAGAAAGAATCCCTCCACGCAATGACCGCAGAATAAGCATTGTTGCCTCTCACCAAAGGTGCCTCCTTCCGCGTGTGGACGAAACAAATCAACGCCGGCTTCCATCCATCTGGCCAATCACGACCATCGTAGCGGTGAGCCCTTGGCGGTGCTGCCCTAGCCACACTACCATCGCTGCCTCCAAGCTCTCAGCAACAGCGATCCCTCTACGCAACGACCGCAGCTACATCCCTGCATCCTCGCAACAACCCTTCATTCCTATAGTGTTGCCACTGACCGCGTCACAACAGCAGCACCGAATAGGGCAGTGATTGATGCCCTTGACCAACACAAAAAACAGGAGTTGAGATTACATATTTGCAGTCTTACGCAATGGCCACTGATAACTCGGTGAAAGCACAAATGAAAGCATTGGAAATCAGAATTGAGAATCGACTACAAGAAACACTTAATGATTTCAAAAAGAGCATACTAGAGAGCCTCAGCAAATTTAAACAAAATGGGGGCTCAAGTTCTACGTTGCATAGATCTAAAAATACAGGAAAAAGACCCCAAGATTATGACACAATCTACTCATACATGAAGGTGGATGGACAGCTCTAAAAAATTTGTCAGACTTCTACAGTGTTGGAATATCAGAGTAGGTTTGAAAGATTATCAAATCAAGCTAGAGATTGGTCAGAACGACAACTTCTGGATACATTTATTGAAGGTCTTATTCCAAAGATCCGATGTGAAGTTAAGGCTCGTCAACCTCGCACTATGATAGCTGCGATCTCATTCGCACATCTACATGAGAAAAAAATCAATAGGAAAAATCATGGAAACAGAAGTGATAATAACCAGATGATCAGTAAGCCACCAGCCCTATCTATTCCCAACCAAAGCCTTGACACCCGAAGACTAACCCAAGAAGAACTTAAGAAAAGATCAACAAAGGGTTTGTACTATGATGAAAAGTGGAGTATGGAGCACCGATGTAAACAAGGGCAACTTCTGATGATTGAGCCAATCAGAGAGGAACCAGAAGTAAAAGAGTTGGACTCAGATCATAAAGGTATGAAAATTGATGAAGATATTGAAGCCATCACACATACGATGCATACATTTGCTGGCTACACTAACCCACAAACTATGAAAATCGGAGGAACTTTAAAGCATCAACCTGTCACTATTTTGATTGATACAGATAGCACTAATAATTTTATGGACAGGAAAGTTGCAGCCCAATTAGCCCACCACATTGAAGGCTGTGATATATTCGAAGCTGATGGAAGGATTTTAACTTATGATAGCAAAGGCCAGGAATTTCTTGCAATGATTACTACACTGAAAGATCAACCTATTTCTTACACTGTCAAAAAGTGGAGACCATACTTACTTGATCAACAGGTTGTGATGCGTTGCAGATAGCCTATGACTGAAGTGCTAAAAGACAAGCTCCCCGAGATTGATGCTGCTCAGTCTTGAGGACAAGGCTGATTTGAAGAGGGAGGAACTGTCAAGACCCTTTTTCTGAGCTTTTAAATAATGTTTATTGAGTATGTTTAGTCCAGTTGTTTATTGAGTCGGTTTGGTTCAGTTAGAGTCAAGTAGAGGTTTATTTAATATTTATTTATTATTAGAGTTCAAGTCCTGATGGACTATGGTTAGAACTCTATAAATAGGGATGTAGCTACTTCTTTTCAGTAAAATATGAAAAATATTATTCTGTCTTTTGACAAACCCTAGGAGGCTGATCCCCTTGAAGCGATCAAGGAGGGCCGATCCCCTCGAAGTGATCAAGGAGTGTCGATCCCCTCAAAGTGATCAAGGAGGGCCGATCCCCTCGAAGCGATCAAAGAGGTCGATCCCCTCGAAGTGATCATTATCATCCCCATTTCTCCCCTTTCTTCGACGATAAGACTTTAGGGTCTTATCAGTCGCTATCAGAAGAATTGAAACACATTATTGTAAGGAACGACCAATCGTAATGAAACCCAAACTAGAAAATAATAGAGGAAACCATGAAACGAGGAGGAAATTCGTCAATATTGAATCTTTTCCAATGAAGAAAAGACGTAAGTGGGTGAATGCGTCGATCAACGAGGGTAAGAAACAGATTACTTTCTTGGAGATGTGGCGACGATAGAAGAACTCCAGCTCCGCTGTGACGGGAGCCCTAAGAATCGAAGCCAACATAGGAAAGCAAAACAGAGCAGGACTTCGCAGGCCAATGGATTTCAGAATTTGTACCATCGGCTCTAATTTGATCGATCCAGACACAGATCACAGAGTAACCAAATCAAAGTTCACACGACTCTTAAAGCACTCGATCCCGAAGAGTTTGTTATGAAAAAAAATGGTATCATTGATTTAGATAATATGTATTTATACAGATTTTAAACTTTAAATGAGAGATTTTTTTTAACATATACTCAAATTATATATTTAAATCTTTTACTTAAATCTATGGTTGATCCTCAAATCATAGGTTGATTGAGGATCAGAGTACATAAGGAATATAAAATTATCATTTTATATTTATCGTTTCATATTTACCTATCATGATCTTCTATCATGTCCCCATAAGATAAAGCTTCTGGATGTTAATCTTGGATTGATACAACTGAAATATCCTACAAGCAAACAAATATGCGAGGAAGTCTATTAGTTGATAAACAAATATGAAGTGAGAAACATATAATTAACTTATGACAACTTAATCTCTAATAAAAAAAAAGTCAAATGATTGTATTTCATGTGTGAGTGGAATATGGGTTGGCGCATAGATATGTGGCACCAATATTATCTTTGTATATTATAGGAGTAGATTGGGAGGTGATTCCAAATTCGTGTAGTAAATTGGTAACCCAGTTACATTCTATAATAATAGTAGTGATGGCTTATTATTCAACTTTAGTAGTACATCTTGCGACTATGTGATGTTTCTTAGAACTCCAATTAATCAGATTTACTCCAAGAAAAATAATATAGGCTAACATAGATGTTTCATCAGTGCTGCTTGCCCTAGCAACATCAATAAAAGTATAGAGATGAAGTTATTAGTGTTTATAAATAAAAAGTCTATAATTGAGAGTCCTTATAAAATATTGCAAGATATGTTTTAGTGTAGATCAATGCACAATGGAGGATTAATGCATACATTATGATAATTTATTGATTACAAATAAAATATCTAAACGTATGAGAGATAAGTACTACAAGTAACTAAGTACTTATTGGTATTATGTGAGATCCATAATAGTAAAATTATTATGAAATAATTTGAGTGACTTAGTGGTGGAGAGTAAGATGGAGATTTCTTTTACGGTATTTATATTCATATACCTCTTTTAAGATAGAAAACGTTTATAAGATGTAAGCATTGTTTCTACTCCTAGAAAATAGCTTAAGATTCCTAGATTTTTAATAGAGAATTGATCAGCTGATTGTTTAAAGAATTATTTAATCTTTATGAAATTATTGCCTGAAGATAATATCATCTACATAGACAATTAATATATCTCTTTTACTATCGTAGAAATAAAGAGGTGTTAGACTTGGAGTTAACGAAGTCAATTAACATAAAAAAAAAGAGCCAAATTCAATGGCAAGCACTCGGAGCTTGGTAAAGTCCATAAATATTTTTTGTAGTTTACAAATATTGTTTGGATATTAAGAGGAATGAAAATAGGAAGTTGTTGTATAAAGATATCTTCAATTAAGGACGGTAAGAAATTATTGTTAACATCTTGTTAGCATACATATCAGCTTTGAGTGATAACGAAACTTAGGATGAGTCAAATTATCATTGATATGATAATTTATTGAGAGTTTATACGAAATCAACATCTAATCATTGGTGAAATCCTTTAGCCACTAGACATGCTTTGTATCTTATAATTGATCTATTTTGGTTTCACTTAATTTGAAAGATTCACTTACACCTGATGACATTTTGTATAAGATAGTATAAAGGTCCATGGGACATTATGAAGTAAAACATCATATTCTTCACATATGACTTTATGCCACTTTGGAGATTTTTTGGTCTTAGGTGATAGTTATGAGCTCAGTTGAAAAGCTTGTGATAGCACGAAGATCAAAGAATTGATATCATTTAAAGATATCATTTTTAGAGCATGTTGTCAAGTGATTCTGGTATTATTAGGTTATATTGAAGGTATAAGAATCGGTGAAGAGTTAGTGACACATACTTAATCAGATTGATGTACTTCGATGTCACTTGATCGAGGAGAGGACAAAGATATCATTTATGGTGCTGAAGGCATTGCTTCATTGGGCATTATAGAGTGAGTTAGTGGAGAGATAGATGAAGTTGTAGAGAAGGTGAGGTGCTGTTGAACTAGAGTAATAAGAGAGTACATATTTAGATGAAAACTATTGATTGATATGGTAAGAGGTGCATTTGAGAAAATTCGATGATTGACAAGAAGGGGACGAGGACACTAGTGAAGATGTTGGGTAGTAGGCATCAACGTAGGAATAGAGGGAACACTTATCAAGTAGAACTAAACAATAATGGAGGATCATTGGAGAAGCAAGTTAATCATTAAAGGAGGATAATTAGATTGATAAAGTGGAGTAGATATATTGTAGAGCATATCATACTAGGAGATTGATAGGGAGGAGTCCCATGTCTTCATCTTCAGTACGATACTAAAATATGAAATTGGAAAGCAAAAAATTGAGAGTTATAAAATAGCAACATAGAGGGCAAGAAAGAGGAATAACAATAGTCAACAGATCAACTAGGTAAAGAGGAAGAGAGAGCCTTGCTTAAAGCAAGAAGACTATGATATCATGAAGAATTGAAGAATTTTTTGTAAAAGAGATGATATTATTTATTAAGGTAGTGTGTATTTATATAAATTTTAAAAAAGATATTTTTTAATTATACACTCGAATCATACATCTAAATTATGCACTTAAATCTATGAATGATCCTCAAATCATAGATTAATTAAATATTAAAATATATAAGAAATATAAAATTATCATTTCATATTTATCCCTATCACCCGAGCAATAGTAGTCCTATCTCTACTTGTTAACTATATTATATAAGTTTATATAAGATATAATCACAAAATTAATATTTGAATTCTGATTTCTGTTCTCCTTATTTCTCTATCAAATCATCTTTTCTTCTTCTCTCAGTGGTATGTATTTGTTGATGGTGGTGGTGGTGGTGCTGTTGGGGGATGAGGGAGGTGGTGTTGGGTGGGGGGAGCACACTTGACTGTCCTTGTTGGATTTACTGGTATCTGCCATAGTTTCAGGAGACATTGCAGGAATTCTACTAAGCTTGTACAGAATTGATCAGCGCACCCTTTTCCAGCTTGCATGCAGACTCTCCATTGATCTGCTTTCAGGACCATCCCTCCTGCCCTAAAGCCTGTTTACCCACCTTCTCTCTCTCTCTCTCTCTCTCTCTCTCTCTCTCTCTCTCTGTGGAGCCTTAATGCACTCACATACATGGAGATCTCCATGGCTCTCAGACCATAGGCTCACTGCAAAACCCTAAAATGGTAGGCATGTGATATCTGGGTTAGTTCACGAGGACACCCCTCTCTTTTCAGGCCATCAGAGAGGTGCATGTGCCTGTGCATGCGACAAGACTGCAAAGAGCAAGGCAAATGGCTGCTGAATCTTTCTGGGTTCGGTTATCATGGTCGTGATGGACTTCCCTCTGCTTTTGCTGCCCAGCGAAGGTTGACAGAGGCCACCAACGAAGTTATATTCTTCCTTGCAAGAGCATTCCATCCCATCCACTTCAACCTCCTTCGTCTCTCCCTTTTTCCCTGAGGAGAAGGTGAGCAATAGCCGTTCCCCTTCACTCACTAATTAAGAGCCTCCTCCTTTGTTCTTTCTTAAGCTTACTTCGTGTTTCTCCTGTGCTTTCATTTCTCCGACAGATATGCTTGGTCTCTTTATACATGGATGTGGGTTTTATGTCTCAGTCGTGTTATCCAAAGAAGGAAGGGATTCTTTGTTTCGGCATTGCTCCATGTTCAGAAAGTTCATCCTCTGTATTCCCTTTCGGATCACAATGAATCCTCCTGTAAGAGCAGCTGTAGCTGCATTTGTTAGCTCACAATAGATAAGCATGAAATCAACTCTTCTCTGTGTTTCTACGTGATGCAGAAGCTACTGAAGAATCAAGGAGTCTCTTGCTCTTACCACACACATCTCATTAGAACTCATACCTCTTGAAATATTCCCTGAAACTATTGCTTAGTGAGCTAACTTTTTCTCTAAGAAACCATCTTATTTCAGCTTCAAGGCACTGATTGTATTTAGCTCATGGCCTTCTTTTCCTGCAACAAGGATCACTCAACTGTGATGAGATTAAAGGCATCACTGGCTCTTCTGCAACAAAGAAGACTTAAATGTGATGTCAAATGTGGTGCAGCTAGGAGCTATGATGAGGATCAAGACCACTGCAGACATGCCTCGATCTGTTTGCAATTTGCTTTGCGCAGACTTGTCTAGCCAAAGAAGGCTGGCAAACTCAGTGGTCCTCCAAGCATGAGTGGATGTCTTAAAGAGGTTATGATGGTCCCTGGGCTACTTGGTACCTTGTTAGGGTTTCAATTATACATGCTTTCATGGAAGATATATATACCTACAAGGTCAAAATACACACTTCCATCAGCTTGACTCTGCAAAAACTATACAAGGATGATCCATGTTTAACTTGATTTTGGTTGCTGTCATACCTTAAGAATTCAACTCTTGCTACCGTAGTTTGTTTGACTTCCATCTGTCATGTAAAATGCACCAAAGAGAAAAATATGCCCATAAGAACATGATATTATGGGAGCAAGTTGACTTTGTTACTGTAACATGCATAATTCATATGTATGTATGTTTCATATCAAGCTATTCACGACGAAAATGTCTCTATTTGAACATTTTCATCATGCTTTTGTCTCTGTACAGATTGAAGAATAGAGACTCTTCTGAAACAGATTGTTTGTACATGATGAAAAATACATGTAGCAGACCAAATTACCCCTGTTGATGAAACAGTAGTTGCTAGATATGCTTGAGCTACAAGGATAAAAGTAGTGACTTATCTATCAACTTGATAGGCATAAATATCCACCACATGTTTGCAAATGGGCTGCACCTTTTTATTTTCTCTTTTTAGGGTTCCTGCAAACACAGCATCTGAACAAGATCAAAGTGCATAACCTGATGGAGTTGCCTGCAAATTTCGAGATGAAATCCAACCTAATATGAAGGCTGAGCAAACCTGGAGCAAATTGGAGGTGAGGGTTTGCCGACTCCCGGATTCTTCCCCGATAGCTTGATTTTTGAGTTTTGGAAGAATTTGAGTTCTTAAGTTGTTCTCACTCTTCTTCGTTACTATATTGAACTAAGAAGAGGTAGTTCTTGCATATGAAATAGTTTATTGAGATCTTTGTATGCCTTCTTCTCTCTTTTTAGAGAAAGACGGAATCATAAATAATCCTTTTCATTTTGCTTAGGTAATATAGTGTCTTAGATCTATGTATCTAAAATCTAAGAGTTCAATTCTTAATTGTTCTTCTTGAGAATTTTCAGAAATAAATCAAAATTCAGCTTTCCTCTCTCTCTCTCTCTCTCTCTCTCTCTCTCTCTCTCTCCCTTCATATATTGTGAGAAAAAGAAATTTATTATGCTTATGCTGTGTATAAGCAGCATCTTTTTTGTATCTCTCCTTTTGTGTAGATGCATGCTTGATATGCTGCATAAATCATATGATATTGATCTTTAATTTCTAAAGATCCAGTTAACATAACTTGATTTTTAAAGATCCAAGCTAGATAAGTTGTCATATGTATTTCAACAAGTAACACTAGTAGATTTCTCTCTCTTTCTCTCTCTCTCTCTCTCTTCAATTTAGATGAAAGAAGTATATATGAATTATCTAATAACTGATGATGAAAACAGTGACTTAAGATGATCCAAAACTCAAGAGAAGGAGAAGCTTTCACCGAGCAAGGTGTTGATGATAAGGGTCAAACAAGTTCGAGAGCATGGTCGGCACTCAGAAATCCAAGAATCGTGCGAGTGTCAAGATCCTTTGGAGGAAAAGATAGACACAGCAAGGTGACAACTATAAGAGGTTTAAGGGATCGACGCATCAGGCTATCAGTGCCCACAGCAATCCAACTGTATGACCTTCAGGATAAGCTTGGTCTGAATCAACCCAGCAAAGTCGTGGATTGGCTGATCAATGCTGCTCAGCATGAGATCGATAAGCTTCCCCCACTGGAAATGCTGCAAGGAGATCTCACTCAGTTCCCTCAGTCTGTGGCAACTCCAGCTTTCTTTGGCCACACCGTTCCTGATGATGGTGAGTTTCTTCCCAGAGATAAAGCTCATCGATTAGCATCATCATCTAGTTTGGCAACTGCTGATATCTTTAACAGCAACGTTGTGCCAAGATACGTCAGTAACAGTTTAGATGTTCTTATGGGGAGCAAAGAAAAGGAAGCATTGAAGGAAACCCGTGGCGTTGTGTTGGAGAACAGTGCAGTCACTTACAGTCCTTTCTATCATTTGGAGCCACCAAATGCTTACTCTTCTCTTGCTCAATCCGAAGCACCTCATGGTTACCGCCCGATTGCGATACTTGCATCACACATGGCGCAGAACATGGAATCAAAGCAGTATGGCCACGTTCAGATGGCAAGCCCAGCATCAGGAAGTGTCCCCCTAAGAACTTCTCTGCATGCAGGTATCCCTAACTTGGTGGTTCTCCAACAAAACAGTAGTGTCTTCAAGCACCACCCTCATGATCACTAGCATAAGAATAAGCAGCGTGTACTCACAACTCAGTGATGTTCTTTTTCTCCATGTACTGGAAATGCTGGCCTTTTAAGTATTGGATGTGGCATATAAAGTTTTTGTGTGTTTGAAAGTAGAAGAAGAAGATTTATATACAGGAATTGTTGTGTGTGTGTGTGAGAGAGAGAGAGAGAGAGTGTGTGTGTGTGTGAAATTTCCAGCTGCAATTGTACTCCATTGCTGCATACTTGCAGTTATATATACAAAGCATGGCACACATTCCATCATAGCATTCTAACAGTAAGATTTCTATCACATATTGCAAATAGCTGCATCAGTCATGCATACTTGATGCTTCTAAAAGTACTAAATGATCTCATAAAACCTATCTGCAGTTACCAAGCCATTTAAAGTCTTATCTGACAGATGAGATATGATACTGTTGCTTATGTTCTGATGCTTAATAATGATAAATGAGAACATCAATCATTTATGCTATCACATGTGGAACTGAACTTAGTTAATGAGAAATTACATGTTCATAAGACTCGAATATGCTGAATACTCTCAGCTTAGGCTTCCAACAGCGATAGGAATAGTATTTGTTGAAAGCAACTCTTCTTTTATCTACTACACAGAACAACAGATAAGGAGATTTACATCATGTCTCGGTGACCATCGCAGCTCCATCTCTATCTAGAAATCCTGATCACTTCCATCACATATCTTAGGTATATGTGTCACATCCATTAATACCTTTGTCTTCCCCTCATCAATGTTCAGATGTCATTATGTATTAACTGCGAACAATCCACTGTGATCCGTTGTGATAACTTGTCTTCGACCTGCACCCTTGTGTTCTTCACCAAGACAGAAGGGATAGATATCACAGTGATCATCATAACTTCTTAAGACCAAAGGAAATAGTACAGATTGTGGTGGGTTTGCAAAAGATGCATGGGAAGTGGCACGTTGCCTTTACATGGTAGCCAGTGGTCCAATGGACCACACTAATGCTTAGGATGGACCTTAATATATGTTTTGCTTTTCCCTATCTTTGATATTCTTTCGTGTTATTTATTTTATCATGCGCCATACATGCATATTAATATAACATATTTTGATATTCATCTCACGTGACACATCAGCTACCATAGACTGAACGTGGTGTTCCTAAGTTGATGTGTCGCACCGAGCCAACTCGATACCATGAGCCTGAGGCCAACCAGTCATTTGACACCATCCCCCTGTATTCACTCTGCTCGAGGCTGTGCGAGGCAACGTGCCCATGTATCGGGTCACACAAGAGGTAGGAAGCAGTGTTGAACGAGACTGAATCGAGCATAATATCAGACGACGTCTACACCCAACGCACGGGCCCACCACCTGTGACATCAACGGGCATTAAACACCTATGTACGATTATGTTCGAGAAGTATTAAAGCTGCTACATACGATTGCATGCAGGAATAGATATAAAAACCACCCCCAGGAATAGTGCTAGGGTCAAACCTCATACACACATACACTACATACACTCCAACTCTCCTATCTCAAACTCTTACTAACTTAAGCATCGGAGGGATCGAGTCGAGAATCCCCCTCCCGAATTTGACTTGTGTGTAGGTACCCGAGGGAAAGCTAAAAGAGTGATCTTTAGCCTCCACTTGGGAGAACGAGGCTTATGCCCCCTCAACCAAACCTCGAGTTAACATACTCCGGCTCAAAGATCATGCTGGTGATCTTGCGCACTCGGGGCGGGCTTAGCCATGCTAACACCTTGGCCACAACATAAAGGTGAAAAATATTTTTGGTGATAGAAGGAGGGCCCATGTCATAAGAACGCCAACCATCGACCAACCTTGGCGAACACCCCCGAGAAGAGACACATGCAACCCCCTCTACTTTCGGCCTCAAGGGATAGCTCCCCCTCCCTCTGAACACAGATGGAAATGCTGTATCCTAGACCCCGAGCCACTATCGGAGGTTGCTTCACAACCCTGGGCTTTCTCCCCTTACAGGGAGCATGGGACATCTTATCATCTCTACTAAGGGGCCTCACCCATGAAGTCCAAGCTTTGACTAGGATGATACAAACCATCATTCCCCTCATCCCCCATCTTGCTCAATTGACAGTGCTGCCACAACTGCCCTTGCCTACGGCCCCACCAACTCTCTCCCTTACGCCTTAGGACCCTCCCATGGTTGATCGACAACTCTGAGCGACGAACACTTGCCCACCAAATGAAGAACAGTTAGGAGGGCAGAGACTGACGTCGAAGCATGGTACCCAGAGGCCCCACGTGTCACCATAAGTTGTCAAGAGCCAAACACTCTGCTATTTGACTCGGCGAACTCTTTCAGGGCTTAGCTACGCCTGGTTAGCTGACGCCTAAATGAGGTCCAAAGAGAGTTTTGCAAGTTGAAGGAAGAACATTGGGGAGACACCTTCAGGGGATCTCCTTTGTCCTAGAGATCCAGGATAAGTCGATTCCCCTCAATTTTCACCTCCTAACATTAGAGGCCTACGATGGTAGCTCCGACCCAGTGGAGCATGTCACTACCCTCTGATCCCATATGGCTTTGTACAGCACATTCGATGCTTTAATGTGCTGAGCCTTCCCCACCACCCTCCGAGGTCCAGCTCGGATGTGGTATAGTAGGTTGAGGCATTCTTTAGTCTCATCCTTTATTCAACTCACAAGAAAGTTTGAGCTCAACTTCTTGGCCAGCACCTGACCCAAGTGTAGTGAAATCTAGATGTGACATCACATGCACAACAGAAGAAAAAAAAATAAAAACCCCAAATTTCCCAAAATGGTATTCATTATCATACAAAAAATTATGCATAAAATCTGCAAAACTAAAAACCACACGTGAGATATTTGTGTTACATAGGGAGATCGTATATCCCCGAAACCTTACAGATCTATAAAAGATGATAAAGGAGGTCAAACATCCTCATCTCTAGCAGTGATCCACATAGTAGGGCTATGACGATGCTCCTCGAACCATTATCCAAATCTCCACACTTGCTATCTAAGGAGGAGAAGGGGAGAGGAGAATAGGAGGTGGCAACCAAGAAACCTCTAGTCTAAGGGTGTTTGGTTTTCTCTTATTTATAGAGGTCCTCTTGTCAACTTAACCATAATGGATCCTGCCCTATTGAGTATTGGATCTCCATAAAACTACCCAAGCCTCTTAGATTAGTGGATCTCTATCCAATAATCTCTTATTGACTCTTATTGAATCTCATTCAAAGGATCCAATAATTCAGTGGCTCATTAGATATCCAATAAGATAGGGGCTCCGACGGATATCTCATATATGAACCTCTACTCGTCGTAACGTCTACCATATATATGTGATACTCTAGGCCTAATATCAAGTTGGCTATGAGTTATACCTGTCCGAACTCCTTCTGGCTTAGTGAATTATTATCTCTATAATAATTCACTCGACTCATCGATTATAGACAAACTAGGCCACTACGTCGCAATCCCTAGACGATACAAGGGAATCCAATTCATTTGACCTGTTTGTCTTTACTTACCATGTATCTATAGTCCCTCATCCATCTAATACCTCAGAGACCAAATACTAGGCATAGTACTGTCAGGCCCATATAGTTTCCACTCGAGTCTTGCTCTAATTGGATTCTCTCAGAGAACTCTTTCTCTCTCAATTTGAATGACCTTGGCTAAGGATTTATCTAAGTAAGAATATATAGGATATTCCTCTCATGACACCGAGAGTGAATAATCCTCTATCGACACTCAATAGTCCTTGTAAGGTTGGCTGCCACTTCCATTGACCGATTGTGCTAGATCTAGAACTTCCAGACAAAGTCCGGTATCAAAGAGTGTAGTACTCATACAAGACATCCTTGGTATCTCAAGTCTAAGGACCAGGTACACCATTGGAATAATGAAATCGATGTTTGACAATGAGGTATCATTAATTATACAGCATTCCGTGAGTGGATCAATTAGTGAACTCATTCTCCAATGAGCACATGTACTGTAGCCATAGTATCCTCACACAAGTAGTTATGAGACCAACTACCTCTATCATATGGATGGATATACAACACAATAGTCTGTCCGATTATCTCGATGTCCCTCTCGAGTAGCCTATGACTAGGATTATTTAGGGTCTATGTTTAAAGGTGAATCGATCTCGTTATCGTGATGTCATTACAATTTGATTCCCATTGCATAGATCCATAGACATCATAATATATTCATGCAACAAGTAATATAAAATGAGAAAATATTACAATAATAATAGTAAAAAGACTATGTATCATGTCACATGTGTTATCACTCATGCGATTGGCTTGTAGGGCACCTATGACTAGCAATCTCCCACTTAAAGTCAATCATCTCTGGGTCTGATCCTTATCAGACCCCTATGACGCTTAAGGATAATTTGAGACAATGGCTTTATTAGTGGATATGTGATGTTATCTTCGGATAGAACTCTTTCCACTACTATATCTCCTCAGGCCAGGTTCTCTCTAATAAGCTAGAACCTCCTCAGAACACTTCTAATGAGACCCGGGTTCTCTCATTTGAGCAATCATCTCGTTGTTGTCGTAATATAACGGAATTGGCTTCTCGTTGCCCAACATAACTCTCAAATCTGTGATGAACTTCTTCATCCAAACTCCCTAATTTATTGTCTCTGCTGGAACAATGTACTTTGCCTTAGTGGTTGAGTCAACGGTAGTACATTGCTTGGAACTCTTTTAGCATACTACTCCTCCATTCAAGATAAACACATACCCCAAATTAAACTTACTATCATCGACATTGGACTAGAAACTCGAGTCAATGTAGCCTTCAACCCTGAGGCTACTACCTTCATATACTAGTAAAAGATTCTTAGTCCTTCTCAAGTACTTAAAGATACACTTTATTGCTTTCCAGTGCTCTAAGTCTAAATCTGTCTGATACCTACTCGTGATACTTAGAGCATGCACTATATCAGACTTGGTACATAACATGACATACATGATAAATCCTATCATTGAGACATAGGGTATTCTATCCATGTTCGCCCTTTCTTTAAGAGTCTTTGGGGACATACTCCTAGAAAACAATATCTTATGTCTCATCGGTATCAGACCTCTCTTGAAAATTTTCATGTCAAACCTTTTGATAATGATATCTATATACTTGGATTGGGATAAGCCAAGCATCCTATTAGATCTATCTCTATAGATCCAAATCCTCAATATATATGATGATTCCCCTAAGTCATTCATGGAGAAGTGTCTAGATAACTAAGCCTTTACTATGAACATTCCTACATCATTCTCAATGATCAGGATGTCATCCATATATAACACTAAGAAGGTGATAGCGCTCCCACTTACCTTTCTGTACACGCAAGGCTCATCTTGTTCTTAACGAAGTCATAAGATCTAATCGCCTCATCAAATCTTATGTTCTAACTTTGGTAAGCTTGCTTCAGTTCATAAATAAACCTAAGTAATCTACACACCTTATCTAGATAGTCCTTGGACATAAATCTCTAAGGTTGTATTATATATACCTCATCCTCGAGGTTTCCATTAAGGAACGTGATTTTCACGTCTATTTGTCATATCTCATAATTATAATGTGTTATGATAACTAACAAAATTCAGATGAATTTTAGCATAGCTGCGAGTGAGAAGGTTTTGACATAGTCTACCTTTGATGATACCCGTCAGCCATTAGCCTTGCTTTATATGTCTCCACCTTTATATCTACTCCAATATTCTTCTTGAAGATCCACTTGCAACCAATGAATATAATACCCTCGGGTGCTTCAATTAGGTTCTAAATATTATTGGAGTACATATAATCCATCTTAGAATTAATGACTTCTTGCCACTTCCCAAAGTCTATACTCATAATAGCCTCCTCGTAGGTCTGAGGATCAATATCCTCAACATCCTCTCATTTGATATGTCCTACATATCTTTCAAGAGGATGGGATACTCTGTCAGACCTATATAAAGTTAGAATTTGTGTGTTAGGTATCTAAACAGACTCGAGTTATAGAGTGTTACTTGAGCTAGGTTCTCTAACCTTGCTCAACTCTATCACACTCCCACAGTCTTTGCCAAGAATATGTTTCTTCTCAAAAAACACTACTCTCTTGACTACAAAGACCTTTTGGTCATCGACATGACAGAAATAATATCCATAAGTTTCCTTAGGGTATCCCACGAACTTGCATCGTTCTATCCTGAATTCCAACTTATCGGGGTTGTATCTTTTAACGTGAGCATAACATCCCAAATCTTAACAACCTTAAGATCGGGCTTCTTCCCTTTCCATATATTATATGGTGTAGATACTACCAACATAGTTAGAACTCTATTTAGAAAGTAAGCTGTGGTCTCTATGGTGTATCCCCAGAATAAGGCGGGTAGGTCAGTGAAGATCATCATGGACCGTACCATGTCTAACAGCGTACAATCCTTCCTTTCATATATACTATTGAGCTAAGATATATAAGGAGGTATCCATTGGGATAGAATCACATGGTCCTTGAAGAATTGGGTAAACTCTGTACTCAAGTACTCACCTTCTTGATCTAATCGAAATGTCTTGATACTCTTTCCAGTCTGGTTCTCTACTTCATTCTTATACTCTCTGAATTTCTCATACACCTTGGACTTATACTTTATCAGTAAAAGTAATAAAGTAGAAGTAACCACCTATTACATGAATTGACAATGAGTCCACATACATCACTATGTATGAGTTTCAGCAGCTCGGTGGCTCTCTCTCCAATTCCACTAAATGGAGAGTTGATCAGTTTTCCACTAAGGCAAGACTCGCAAGTTGCATATGACTCATAGTTGAATCCTTCCCTCATGGATATTACCTAGCCTACAATGCCACAAGTATGCATTGTTCACCTTATCTCGTTTTCTCTTGGACATACTTATATTAATGATATGTGGAGCAGTGTTTAGCATAAACAAACCATTATGCAATATTCCTCTCGTGATAATCTCATCGTCTATAATATTGAATAATCATTATTCTTATAAACTAATTTATATCCACTAACTATCAAACATGAAATGAAAATAATATTTTTGATAATAGATGGAACAAAATAGCATGCATTCAATGTAATAATAGCTCAATTATGTAGATGTAGGGCAACCTCGCCAATAGCTACTACAGTAACTTTTACTCCATTGCCTAACTTGAGGTCCATCTCGCCTCTTGCTAATCTTCTAGGTCTTGTTAGAACCTGCAACGAATTGCAAATATGATAAGCACTACCGGTATCCAATACTCATATGTTATCATAAGAGTTTGACAAATAGAGACTAATCACGAATATACTTGAAGCTTCTCCAAGATTTTGTTTCGCCCTCTCTACAAGGTATTCTTTGTAGTTCCTCTTTCAGTGCCCATCTTTACTGTAATGGAAGTACTGACCTTTATCCTTTGTTAGGTCTTTCTTAGCAATCTTTGCCTTACTCGATCTACTCTTACCCTTGCTCTTCTTAAGGGATTTTTCTGCTCTCCTTTTCTTTATGATCTCACTAGTATAGAAAACTGGCTTCTCTTTCTTAATAATACTCTCTACCTCCCTCAACATATTGAGGAGCTAAAGGAGAGTCACCTCAAGCTTATTCATATTAAAATTCATTATGAATTATGAAAAAAAATCTAGTAGGGATTGAAGCACAAGATCTACACACAAGTTATCCTCTAGGACTATTCCTAGACTTGTGAGTTTCTTTATCCACTCAATTATCTTTAGGACATGGTTCTGAACCGATACCCCCTCAGCCATTCTAGCGTGAAAGAGGCTCTTAGATATCACATATCATTGAGTCATTCTCTATTCCTCAAATAATTTACAAACATATAGGAGAATGGATCTGTCATCCATCTTTTCAAATTGTCTTTGTAACTCAAGAGTCATGGAGCCTAACATGTAACATTGAGCAAGAGTGGAGTCATATATATACTTCATGTAGCAAGCAATCTCATCCTCACTTACCTCTTCCTCGAGCGTAGGCATCACTGTATCAAGGACATACGTGATTTTCTCTGTCATGAGAATAATTCCCAAGTTGTAGAGTCAATACATATAATTCAGACCAGTGAGGCGGCTGACATCAAGTATGTCACGTAAGGGATTTGAAAATGACATTTTCTAAAAATAAAGATGCAACAGAAATAAATAACATGTAAATTTTATAAAATAATAAACAAATAAAATACTGACTTCTATCTTAATCTATTCCCACTATTTTCTCATGAAACACATAACTCCTTCCGGTATGTGAATCGAAGACCCCCGGTAGATCTCTAATGGGGATCGAGATCCAATCCGCATCTTAACGTAATCTCAAGGGACTCGACCAATTACGCTAAACCCGTAAAGGTAGGTAACTTTTTCTGATCACAACTCTTTGTGATTCTGATCTTGTTCAACCTTCGAACCACCATAATCTCGAGGGACTCAACCAACCATGATGTTTGATTAAGTCAACACCATTGTTATATGATGAGTCTGATTCGATGATATACTCTTGATGGACTCGATCAAACATACCATGTCCTCAGGTTACTAGTGACATCTTTATGTCATAGGCAAGATAGTGAATAGTGATATAGGTGAGCCTCGAGGGACTCGGCCAACTCAACCAACGTCAAGAATTTGTCCCTACCTATAACAATGGAAGGTCACATGTCTAATTGCCTCAAGTTTATCGACTTAATATTATCGAGAGAGGAGATTTTGATTTGGTCTCGTAATATGACATGTCATACACATACATATTTAATATATATATATATATATATATATATATATATATATATATATATATATATATATATATATATATCTAGTAGGTGTATAAGCAATCACACATCACATGAGCAATCACACCAGATAATCATGGACCATAGCCTAATGTGATCAGGTCGAAGCGAGTGGGCCTAATCACTCACATCAAGATCTATATGTGCAGTGGTGTATTTTCATGCCTTGTGATCGTCCATCTCATCCTCGTCGATTCTGTTGGCATCTCGACGCATCTCCATGTGTCGCGATCGTCCGTCTTGGCCTCATGGGTCCCACTATCACTTCCATACTCCTACTATGCCTCTTCATATAAATATAACTTAATCACAAATACGCAAGCCCGACAATGAACGAGAAATAAATTGGAGGCTCGTATGCCCCAATAATAATAATAATCACGTATACACACATATCATACGGTCCATAATCATCTGTCCACATTATACATCACATATACATATCATAATATAAGACTACTAGATAATAATAATAATTAATTAAACCTTTTAATTAACTAATATTTTTTGAAAAGAGGGACATGCAAAAAAATTTAAATTATGAGGGGTATTTTGATAATTAAAAATAAAATAAAATATAAAATTTCTTAAATTCTGAGGAGCAAAATACCCTCTGCCCCCAAAATGCCCTAATCCCCTCCTGCTTGTTATGACCATTGCCACCGTGCTGACGACGAGCCTCTACGGGTGGGCACACCCTTGCTTGCGGGCGGCGCCGCTGCAACGAAGGGGCGCCCCCTTTGCCCACGAGCGAGCGTTGCCCTATGAGCATCGCTGCACCTACGGGAAGTTCAGCTTGCAGGTGTAATGGCCATAGGCAATGCTACAACAGCCTGCAGGTGGTGTTACCCGCATGGGCGGGCGCCCCTACGGGCAATTCTGCCCACGGGCACAATGCTCGCAGGCTGTGTTAGCCTCACGAGTGCCTCTACCAGTGGGTGTAGCACCCGCAGGCACCGCTCGTGTAGTTGCCTGCCGGCCGCAAGTGGCCAGGCCTTGGCTAAGGCTGCAAGTAGCCATTGGCCAACCTATGAGGGCAGCAAGGGCAGCAATAGTTACTGCCCTTTCTCACCTTTTGCATCAATAATTTTGACGTCAAAAGTCTTCCTAAAACATAACACATGTAGTTCAAAACCAATCTTTCGCATGAACAACCTAGCTTTGATACCACTATAGTGAAATCTAGGGGCGACATAACATACATAACGGAAGAACAAAAAACAAAAAACCCCACATTTCCTAAGAAGATATTCATCATTGTGCGAAGATTAGTGCACAAAATTCACGCAATTGAAAACCACGTGTGAGAAGTTATGTTACATAGGGAGATTGTATATACCTGAATCTCTACAAATCTGTAGGAGAGGATGAAAGAGGTCAAGTGTCCTCCTCTTTAGTAGTGATTTACACAACAGGGCTATGATGACACTCCTCGAATCGTTACCCAAATCTCCACATCTGCTATCTGAGGAAAAAGAGAGAGAAGAATAGGAGGTGACAACCAAGAAACCTCTAGCCTATAGGTGTTCGATTCCCTCCTATTTATAGAGTCCATGTCAATTTAACCCTAATGGATCCTACCATATTGGGTATTGGATCTCCATCCAACTACCTAAGTCTCTTAAATTAGTAGATCTTTATCCAATAATCTCTCATTGGCTTTTATTGAATATCATTCATAGGATCCAATAATTCATGGTCTTATTGGACATCCAATAAGATAGGGGCTTCGGCGGATATCTTATATTCGAACATCTACTCGTTATAATACCTACCATATGTATGTGACCCTCTAGGCTCAATATCAAGCTGACAATGAGTCATACTTGTCAGAACTCTTTTTAGCTCAATTAATTATTATCTTCGTAATAATTCACTCGACTCATCAACTGCGGACATACTTGGCTACTACGTCGCAGTCCTCAGACAATATAGGGGAATCCAATCCATTGGATTGTCTGTCCTCAATTACTATGTATCTATAGTCTCTCATCCATCTAATACCCCAAAGACCTTATTCCAAGTATGGTACTATCAGACCTATATAGTTTCTACTCAAGTCTCGCTCTAATCGGATTCTCCCGGATAATTCTTTCTCTCTCAATCCGAATGACTCTGGCTAGAGATTTGTCTAAGCAAGAACACATAAGATTTTTCTCTTAGGATACTAAGAGTGAATGATCCTCTATCGACACTCAATAGTCCTTGTAAGATTGGTTATTACTCTCGATGATCGGTTATGCTAGATTTGAAACATCCAGGCCTATAAGTCCAGTATCAAAGAGTGGAGTACTCATACAGGACATCCTTAGTGTCTCAAGTCTAAGGACCAAGTATATCACTAGGACAATAGAATTACTGTTTGACAATGAGGTATCATTAACCATTCAGCATTCCGTGAGCAGATCAATCAATGAACTCATTCTCTAATGAGCACCTGCATTGTAGCCTTAGTGTTCTCACACAAGTAACTATAAGACTAGTTGCCTCCATTATATAGATGGGTATATAGCACAATAGTCTATCCGATTATCTCGATGTCCCTCTCGAGTAACTTATGACAAGGATTATTTAGAGTCTGTGTTTAAAGGTGAATCAGTCTCATTATTGTGATCTTAACATAATCTGATTCTCATTGTACAGATCTGTGGATATCATAATATATTCATGCAATAAGCAATATAAAGTGAGAAAATATCATAATAATAATAAGCAAAAAGATTGTGTATCATGTCACGCATGTCATCACTCACATGATTGACTTGCAGGGCACCTATGACTAGCACTAAGCCATCTGTAGTCGTGCTTCTCGGCTTGAGCCAGAAGGATGATGAGCCCATTTCCCACTTTGTCACTTGCTTCATCGTTGAATTCAAGGCGGTCCCCGATGCTTATCCTTTTCTAATTATGCAGGTATTCTTAATGAGACTATGTCCATCCAAGTTCTTTTGATCATTAATCGAGAGGCTGCCAGCGATTGTTGTAGAAATGCTCTAGTGAGCCAATCAATATACGATGACCGAGACGTTGGTGATCGGGAAGCACAAGGACCATAAAAGACACAACATGGAGAAGCCCCGAGGTCAACCCACAGAACCATTGAAAAGAAGGTACAACACAACCATCGGGTGAAGAAAAACCTTAGCCCTGCCTCGACGGCATCAACTGACAAACCAAACCCATTTGGGAGTGGGTAAAAAAGCCATTGGTCGACTTGAGGAGCATGTAGCTCATACTGATACGTGATACCTAAATCTAATCTTTGACCAAAAAAAGACAACTATAAATGAGACCTTGTCATGGTTTCTCAGCATAGCCTCTAGGGCCTGCATGGCTTTCTCATCCAAAGGGGATGATGATCTGGAGGGGGAAGACTGTCCCTCATTCCTCGCAGCGCTCGAGGAAGAAGCCGCATCCTCAGGCCTCACTTGACTCAAGATAGAGAAAGCAGGAGACATCGCAAAGGGAAAGACCAAGAAGGAGGGACAGCGCGACATCTCATCATGATCCCAACGAGATCCACATTAAATGAAGCCAAATCACATTAGTAGCTGTTGAAATTAAAGTGTTCCACTCGCAGATGTAACTTCAAAGTGGATGACAAAGCAGCACATTGAAGAGGTCAAGGCACGTCAGCAATCGCCACAATTTGAACTTCCCACTCGTAGGTGAAGCTTCCCACCTGCAGGCGTCCATTTGCCAACTAATTCAATGCGGTTGAGCAAACCTCATAGTAGGTTCATTTATCCGCTTCAACGCTATCGAACCCAACCCACCAGCAAAAGCAATCGAACCAAGCCTCTTACATCAAACGATCCATCGCCCTAAATCGAAACGAGCAAACACCCCAACGGAAGGACACCATCTGCCTCATAAACAGTTGATTGCTGAAAACCAAGCCCCAACCAACCTTCGTCGACCCTATCTCGCCCATCGTTGTCGAGCAAACCTCACTTAACCCGTCTGAGCACGTCTCAACCAATCCTTGTCGAGAATTCCCAGCCAGCATGGGACCAAACTTGCAATGAGGTACTCCACCCAACTGATGGGACCAAGGATCCGACCCGCATAAACCCCAAGTCGTACCCCACGACTCTCCTATGGCATGACTCCTTTGGGGGGATGGGTGGAGAGAATGATATTGCATATTTTGACATTCACCTCACGCGACACATCAATTACAATAGCAAACTTGACATGGCATCCCTAAGTCGATATGTCGCATCGAGCCAACTCAACACCATGAGCATGAGGCCAGCCAGTTGCCTAACGCCATCACCTTGCACCACTAACCATCAGAGGGGTCAAGTTGAAAATCTCTCTCCTGATTTTGACCTTTATTGAGGTACTCGACGGATAGCTAAAGGAGTGATCTTCCACCTCTGGGAGAACGAGGCCTACACCCCTTTAGATATATTTTCTTTTATTAATATCAATCTTGATTATCATATTGACAAAACTGAATCAATCCATTTATTTTAAAATTTTTCACATTTGTGTTAGATTTTGTGGCCCTTTATAATTGGATAAGATGTATAATATAACTAATTGGATTCCATTGAAATATTTTAGCCAATAGAATAGAAATCCACTTACGAACGATTCCTTAGGAGATGATGGGAGAAAATCTCCTAATATCTTATCATAGATTCTCTACTCTCGCCTATAAAAAGATAGGACTTCTAGGGACTGAGGGCATGTACACACGTACAAACGGTACTTGCTGCGATCTTAGACTAAAGACGGTACTTGCTGCGATCTTGGATTAAAGACAATGCTTGTAGATCAAATAGAAATCTCTGAACAGATGACATCAAAAGGTACGCATCGTTAAACGAGATCTATATATTTGATTTCAATCCTGGCATAAAGGTTATTTCCACATTTTAATACAGCATAATTATATAAAAATCTATAATTATATTATATTAAAATACAGAAATAACCTTTATGCTAGGATTGAAATCAAATACATAGATCTCGTTGAACGATATGTACCTTTTGATGCCATATGTTCAGAGATTTTTGTTTGATCTACAAGCACAATCTTTAATCCAAGATCGTTGCGGAATCTACAAAGAGTAGATCTTTTCTCCTCTCTTCCTATCCTTTCACGGGACCAACTAGATTGATGGATTTGGGGAGAGAGTTGAGGAGAAAACTATAATTGATGGATTTGGGGAGAGAGTTGAGGAGAAAACTATAATCCCTCAATGGAGACGGAGAAGTGTGTTTGTATGTGTGTACGTGCCTTCAGTCTCTAGAGGTCCTGTCTTTTTATAGGCAAGAGCAGAGGGTCTATAATAAGATATTAGGAGATTTCCTCCCATCAAGGTTATCTCCTAAGGAATCGTTTCGTAAGTGGACTTCTATTCTATTGGCTAAAATATTTCAACGGAATCTAATTAGTTAAATTATACATCTTATTCAATTATAAAGGGCCACAAAATCTAATATTCTCCCACTTGGCCCATTAATTAATAAGATATAAAAGAGATATTCAAAATCAAAATAAACAAAACAAAATTTGTTTGAAAAACAATTTTACCTAATTGGATTTCAAAAAAATTTAAAAAATATTTTATACATGGCCATGTTTTAAAATAAGCTAATAAGTCTAATAAACACAATAATACTATATTAAGTCCAACTATCAATGCGAGTCATAGCGGTTGCATTTCATCAATGTCATACTCTCTTCTATGTACCACAACATTATTAGTCTTTCCTAATATAGTCCATAATGACCCCTGTAATTTGTCTTGTCAAGACAATCCTGTTATTACATTCAACCATAATATGCATAAATATAAATGAAACAGGATAACAGAAACAAATAACTTTAATTAAGCAAAAAAAGTCAATAATAGCATCCACATAAACATGTATCACCATATCCTTTATGACTTACTCATAAGTCTTATTCTAAGAACATGTTCTTTGAATATTTTACACTATAAGACTTTTGTCAATAGATCAGCAATCATCATAGTGGTGCTCAAGTTCTCAATTGACACTTACTGTTTCTAGACTTTTTCTCTAACCACAAAGTACTGTATCTCAATGTGCTTGGAACCACTAGATTACTTGCCATTCTTAGAGAAGAAAACTGCTACGGTGTTATCACAAAATATCTCTAGTGACCTAGCAATTGAGTCGACCACACCAAGTCTTGAGATGAAATTTCGCAGCCATAAAGCTTGATTTGTGGCCTCAAAGCATGCCACAAATTCAGTTTCCATTGTGGATAATGCAATAAGCGATTGATTTGCACTTTTCCAAGAAATTGCCCCACCAGCTAACATAAATACAAATCCTAAAGTAGACTTCCTGTTGTTGAAGCAATTTGCAAAACCAACATCTGAATATCCTGTCACTTCAAGATGATCTGATCTCCTGTATATGAGCATATAATCTTTCATCCCTTGCAGATATCTCATTACTTTCTTTGCAGTTTTTCAATGTTCCATTCTTGGGTTGCTTTGATATCTTCCCAACATTACAACTGCAAAACTGATATTTAGTCTTGTACAGGTTTGAGCATATAATAGACTTCCAACTACGCACTCATAAGAAATATTCTTCATTTAATTCTTTTATAAGCCATTTCTTGAGCACTGGTTTTGATTGAATTTTTCACCTCTAGTAATAAGTACATCATTGGCTGAGCAAAGCTGCATATTAAATCTCTCCAAGATATGATCAATATATCCTTTCTGAGACAATCCTAATAATCCTTGAGATCTATCCCTAAATATCTCAATGCCAATAACATAGGATGCCTCATTCATAACAACCATTTTAAAGTTTTTGTTGAAAAATATCTTGGTTTCGTGCAATAAACTAAGATCACTACTGGTAAATAAAATATCATCAACATATAAGACCAATATAATAAACTTACTCCCACTTACCTTCAGGTATATACACTAATCAACAATATTTTTCTTAAATCCAAAAGAAGTAATGGTATTATAAAACTTTATATACTATTGTCTAGAAGCTTGTTTAAGGCCATAAATGAATTTCTTAAGTTTACAAGCCCAACTTTCTTTTCCCATTTCAATGAATCCTTCAAGTTATTCCATATAGATTTCCTCATCCAGATCCCCATTCAGAAATATTGTTTTCACATCCATCTGATGCAACTCAAGATCATAATGAGCTACTAATGCCATGATGATTCTCAATGAGTCCTTTTTAGAAACCGGAGAAAAAGTCTCATTATAGTCGATGTCTTCTTTTTGAGAAAAATCTTTGGCCACAAGTCTGGCTTTATATCGTTCGATATTGCTTGTTGAGTCACGTTTTGTCTTAAAGACCCATTTACAACCGACTCTTTTACAATTATTGGGCAATTCATCGAGATCCCAAACATCATTCTGGACCATTGATTTTAACTTTTCTTTCATTACACCATATCATTTTTCAGAATCATTACTTTCTTTGGCTTATGAAAACGATAAGGGGTCTCTTTTTATTCCTATATCATAATCTAATTCTTGTAAATATACCACATAATCATCAGAAATGACATGTTTCCTTTTCCTTTGAGATCTTCTCAAATCTGCCAATTGTGATTATTTTACAAGATCATCAACGGCGACATCAACATCAAGTGAGAATTCTTCGATGTTATTTTATTGTTCACCCTCATCAATACTCTCATTGATTTGAGGAACAACAATCTTTTGAATAGGAGATGATATTGGAGAATTAACCTGAATCTCAATATCAAAATTAATCCTTCAAAATTTTTCACTCCCACTGATTTCACCATTTTCTAGGAATTTTGCATTACCAGATTCTATTATCCTCATACTATGATTAGGGAAATAAAATCTGCATCCCTTGGATTTTTTTGGATAACCAATAAAATATTCTAAAATAATTCTTGGATATAATTTCTTTTCATGTGGATTGAATACTCTTATCTCTGCAAGACACCCCCAAATATGTAAATGTCTTAGACTAGGCTTCATACCAGTACATAACTCAAATGGAGTTGATGAAACTAATTTACTAGGAACCCTATTCAAGATGTACATATCTGTCCTAAGAGCTTCACCCACATCAACTCAAATACAGAGGAATAACTCATCATGCTCCTAACCATATCCATAAGAGTACGATTTCGTCTTTCGGCAACACTATTCTACTATGGCACATCTGATAATGCATATTGAGCACAAATACCCCGTTGTTCTAGGAATCTAGCAAAAGGACCAATATTCTAACCAGATCCATCATATCTGCCATAAAATTCATCACCCCTATCAGATTTGATAATTTTAACTTTTCTATCTAATTGTCTCTCAACCTTATTTTATGTATACTTTAAGAGTGTTAATAGCTTGAGACTTTTCATGTATTAGATAAATATAGCCATATCCGGACAAATCATCTATAAATGTGATGAAATACCTTTCTCCACTAAAACAAGGAATATGGAGTGGTCAACAAATATCAGTATAAATAATCTCAAGGAGTTCTTTACTTCTTGTGTCATTTTTCTTTATATGTTTAGTTTGCTTTCCCTTAATGCAATCTATACAAGCATCAAAATCAGTGAAGTCTAAATGTTCCAAAATATTATCCTTCACTAATCTTTCAATTCTTTCCTTTGAGATATGCCCCAATCGTGTATGCCACAATATAGAAGATCTTTCGTTATTGAAACTACATTTCAATCCAACACTTGATTGCAGGGTCATTAATGTCTTTGCAAACTCAAGATCTAAATTAATTCTGTACAAACCATCATACAGAATCCTAAAACCAACTTTTATTGAATCATAAAATATGCTGAGTTTATCATTACCAAAAGAAAGACAATATCCTAACTCATCAATTCTAGAAAGAGAAACTAAATTTTTAAAAATTGTAGGAATATAACATGTGTCAATAAGATCCATCAGGTGACTCGTCTCTAAGTGTAGACGATAAGTTCCCACTAATATCACTTTCGCTTTAAGACAATTTCCCATAATGATGAATCTTTCATGTTCTTTTAGTTTCCGAATTGAAAAAAATCCCTGCATGTTATTGGTAACATGAGTTGAAGCACCACAATCAATCCACCAAATATTAGAAGGAACTTATATAATGTTTGATTCGAAACATACAAAGGTCGAGTTAATACCTTTCTTTTCAAACCAAGTCTTACGTTTAATGCAGTCCTTCTTCACATGTCAATTTTTGCCACAAAAGAAGCATTTTACAATAAAGGCTTTCTTTTCGTTAGTCTGTTTAACATTTCCAAACCCGATAAATTTTTTTGATGGATAATGCTTCAATTTTTTTTTCTTATTATCAGCTCCTTTAGTAGTCATGACATTATATGAACTTTTATGCCTTAATCTCAATTCTTCCTAAACACACATGCTAATTAACTCATTTCAGTCCCACTTATCCTTATTTGTATTGTAGTGAATCTTGAATGGACCAAACTAAAAAGGAAGAGAATTGGGAATAAAAACTCATCAACATTCATGTTTTAAGTTTTACAACTTTGTCAGCCATATTTAGAATATGATCCTGAATTCCTCAAGTGTCATCATATTGAGCCGTAGTCAGTTCTTTCATTAATATACCAGCCAATGACTTATCAGCAGATTTAAATCTATTTTCAATAACCTTTAAATATTCCTTTACGCTAGTTGTAATCGGTAATAAAGTCTTTATGTTATTTGCAATTGTCATTCTTATGAACATTAAACTAAGCATATCAGATCTTTCCCAAGCTTTCATTTCATTAACTTGTTCTACAATATTTTCATTAGTCAAGTTTGCAAGCTTTTCAACAAGTAATGCTAAATCAAGATCTAATACACCCAGTGTGAATTGCACATGTTCTAACCATTCTAAATAATTTGATCTAAAGAGTACAGTGACACTAGAAGCATAATAATATATATGTGGAAGTACCACTGCAAAAATATATAATAACATTAATGCTTTGAGTTTGTAAAAAATTGATGAACTATTGATATCATTTATATTACACCTTTGGGTGAAATATTGATATATCTAGTGTTCACTCAAATATATTTATGGAGGATTGATACATGGAATAGTATTATTACCTTTGGGTATATAACCCAACACGGCAAGGATATCCAAAATAATATCATCCTACCCTATCACATAATTATTTGAATTAGATTCTTTTTTGGGGTTATCTAAATCTCCTAATTATATGTGGCCATTATGAATATTATTTTATTAATATCATTTAGGACTAATTTTTTAATATTATTTTATAAGTTATTAGTCTATGTCACTTTGATGGCTACAAGACCAATATAATAATATAAAATAAAATTTAAAATATCCTATAAATGATAAAACTTCTATTGTAATTCATATCATAAAAGTCTATTATCTCAAGCTACTTTGGCAGTTACAAGTCAGATAAAACTTAGGGAGATGAATTACAAATAATATTCATCAATTTTCTTTAATTTTTGCTAAGTAGTTCAATAATAGAATAACAACCATAATAATTATTAAATTTTAATCAGCAAAAAAAAACTCATATGATAATCATGATAACATATAAATCATGCCTTCATGTAAAAGGTAAACATTATTTTATAATTTCAAATATATATATGTGAATAAGTAAATAAAATTCTAAGAACAATAATTAGATTTTGATTTTATATACCATATATAATCAATAATTCATATGAGAAAACTATAAAATAAACCATAATTTATATTTTTTAATCAAAATTAAATCCAATCAAATAATAAAAAATATAATTATGATTAAATTTAATCATAATTATAATAAATCATATTTATCAATTTTATAATTGAGAATATAAACTAAATTTCTCAATTTCATAATTATAAAAACTGAAAATATTTGATAGGATATAAATTAAAAATATACGATTTATGAAAGGTAGAATTGTAATTTGATAAAAATTACACCCGAGGGTAGATACATTGACATAACATAAACGGGAAGTACGAATTTATTAGGGGTAGAACTATAATTTTTCAAAACCCTAGCTCGAGGGTAAAATCATAAATATGTCAAAAACCCTAATCTGCCTGCGAGTGCGGCGTTGCCGCTACTGCCTGCGGCCGTTCTAACCTACGCGTGGCTGCTGCCGCCACGGCGCTGTCGCCTCGGGGCTGCCACTGCTCGCGTGAGGTCGTCGCATGGGTGCGGCCCGCCCGTGCGCGATCGCCGCCGGGGCTCTCTGCCAGCGTGCGGCCACTGCATGGACGGGTTCTACCCGCGTGCGGCCGACCGTCACATGGACGGGTTCTACCCGCGTGCGGCTAGCCATCGCATGGGCACTGTGATGACCGCGTACGATGGTTGCATGCATTGTGGTGCGCACGCTGCCCAGTGTAGCCTTTGCGATTCGCAGCGAGGTCGACAATACCATTGCTGCTTAGCAATTCTTGTAGGATAAAGGTAATTCATGCATCGTAAACAAATTAATAGATCTAATACATTTGATCTCAAAAACCTAGACTCTGATACTAATTGTAAGCATAAAAATTTATAATTATGTTGTATTAAAATACAAAAATAACCTTTATGCCAAGATTGAAATCAAATACATAGATTTCGTTTAACGATGTGTACTTTTTGATGCCATCTATTCAGAGATTTCTGTTTGATCTGCAAGCATTGATCCTTTCTCTTTCTCCTCTCTTCATATACTTTCACAGGACCAACTAAATTGATGGTTTTGGGGTTAAAGTTGAGGAGAAAATTATAATCCCTAAACAGAGGTGCGTAAGTCCTAAAGGTCTATTTTTTATAGGTGAAAGCATTGGATCTATGATAAGATATTATAAGATATAGGCGAGAGCATAGGGTCTATGATAAGATATTATGAGACTTATATTTTATTCATTTATCTCCTAAGGAATCGTTTTATAAGTGGACTTTTATTCTATTGACTAAAATATTTCAACGAAATCTAATTAGTTATATTATATATCTTATGGGCCACAAAATCTAATAATTTGAAGTAGGGTGATTTGATTAGAGTAAACTTATAATATGTTGGATGAGAATTTAATGTATCAAAAATTTGTTACTATAATCTTCCAAAACTACATTAGGAGCATGCTTGGAGACTCTATTTATAGTGTTTGTCCAGTAATCATGATCAATTATAAAATATTAAATTTTGATAGAGGATGATATATCAAATTTATTTATAAAAAATAAAAGGTTTGATACATATTTTGAAAGTGCTAATTAGTTTAGCTTAGCAAATAAACCATCTTTATCACTTGTAAATCTACATCGTTTTATGTTGTATTTAGAAAAGTATTTCACTTTTTTAAGATTTGTCTTTGCCCATATTTTTCATGTTTAATGAAAAAAATGAGGCTTTCTTTATATATCAAAATCATGGGCCCAAATATAAAATTATTTTAAAATTATTTTTATTTTTTTATACACCTCCACAAAATTATCTATTGCTATATTTTCCGTTTCAAAGCATCGTTTTTTGTATTAATAAGAAAAAATCACTATGATGTCAAATGACAAAATTGACTCTGTAAATCTATATATCACAATAAGTTCTTCTCAATGATACAGAGTAGTATAAGTAGTTTTTGAAAAGCATCAATGATAATCTTATTTTCATATTTGTTAGGATTCACTATTCGACACATAAAGATCATTAGGATGATATTACAAGGTTAGATGATCTATGATCAATAGCTAAAGAATTTAAATTAATTTACTTTCCACACATTAAACGATATATAAGATATTCTTATGTGGATTCGAATCCGAAACCTATTCAACCATTTGTCATGGCATTTAAGTTGAAAGCCACCACCTAATTTTTGGCTACTTGATTGATGCCAACCATGTTAAATAAATCGAGGTCATGTCTTGGATTCTTACACGATTTTGTCGAATCGGATAAACGAGATTTTTTATGTCCATTGATATGCTCATCGGCTTCAGAATCCGAATGGTGTGATGGATACGGGCAGTAATCGGAGAGGATCCGATTCGGACGCTGGTTGGGCTCGTCCCCGAAACTTGAAGCCCGTGACATTTCGCGGAGTCTTGAGGATGGATCCGGACCATAACTTGACCCCACCCGCTACGATATATGTTTGTGGAGGGTCCCACTTCGCCGCTGGTTGGCCTTATCTTTGGTTTCAATCTATCGGGCAAATTTGTGGAGCCCACATGTGGGACCCTTGGGTGGAGAGGTGGATGGCAAAGGAAAAAATTATTATTCTCTCCATCTGCAGGATAAATTCTCGAAAAAAAAAAATTAGTTTTAAGAAATTTTCTAATTTTTATTTGTATTTATTTTTGTAGAGCATCATTTCTTTCCAAAAAAATAATTTAATTTTTTTAAAATAATTATCATCTTTATCTTCATCTTAGAACTTCTATCTCCACTATTTAGTGGTTATAGGATGATGTCAATAATCATCTCAATCATAATCTAGTAGTTATAAAGTGATTTAAATAACTACCTTAATCATGATCTAGTAGTTATAGGGTGATTATAACTATGTCCTATAAATATGACCATAGTTCATAAAGCAAAAATATAGAAAGTGTGTGCATTTGGTATCTTGTAAGTGTTCTTCTCAATCCTACTGTTTTTAAATACTATATCAGTTTTCTTGAGTCGAAAAGATTCTTTTTACTCGTATCGTAATATTATTCTGTTTTTTCCTTGCTCCTTCATTCCCAACATTTGTGGTATCAGAGCCTAGTTTTAATATGAACTAGGCATTATGACTTTCAATGGTAATTCCTGCTAGTCATAGGTGCCCAGCAAGCCAATCACGTGAGTGATGGCACGTGTGACTTGATACAGAATCTTTTTGCTTATTATATTTTGACGTATATCACTTTATTACATTGCATAAATGCATATATATATTGTGATGTCCTTGGATTTGTGCAATGGGAATCGGATCGTGATGAGATCACGATAATGAGATCGATTCACCTTTAAACACATATCCTAAATAATCCCGGTCATAGGTTACTCGAGAGGGACATCGTGATAACCGGATAGACTGGTGTCTTTGTATACCCGTCCATATGATGGATGCAAAATGGTCTCATAAAGTCTGCTTTCGTGTAGGGACACTAGGGATACAATGAGTGCTCGTTGGAGAATGAGTTCATTGATTGATCCGCTTTACGAATCTTTGGATGGTTGATGATGCCTTATTGTCGGACAACGATTCCGTAGTCCTAGTGGTGTATCGGTCCTTAGACTTGAGACACCAAGGATATCTGTATGAGTGCTCCACTCTTTGATACCGAACTTATAGGTTTGGTCATCCCGATCTAGTACAGTTTGATCATTGGGAGTGGTAGTCGACCTTACGAGGGCTATTGAGTGTCGATAGAGGATCATCCACTCTCGGCGTCATGAGAGGAATATCCCATGTGTTCTTGCTTTCGGACAAATCCCCGGCGGGGTCATTCGGGTTGAGAGAGAAAAAGTTCTCCCGGGAGAATCCGATTAGAGCGAGACACGGTAAGAAACCGTATGGGTCCGACAACACCATGCTCGATATACGGTCTCCGGGATATTAGATGGATGAGGGACTATAGGTACATGGTAACTAAGGATGAGCAGTCCAAAGGATTGGATTCCCAGAGACCGTCACGGGGACTACTACGTAGTGGCCTAATGCGTCCCCAGTAGTCGATGAGTCGAGTGAATTATTACGAGATAATAATTCACCGAGTTAGAAAAGGAGTTCGGCGGGTATGACTCACGGCCACTCGATATTGAGCCTAGAGGGTCACACACATATGGTAGGTATTACGATGAGTAGAGGTTGGATATGAGATATCCGGCGGAGCCTGTCTTATTGGATGCGATCCAATACCCACTAGGGAAGGACCCATTAGGGTTTGACACGGATCTCTATAAATAGGAGGATTCACGACTCATAGGCTAGAGTCTTTGCTTGCCTTTCCTATTCTCCTCTCCCTCTCCACCTCGAGGCCTGGAGTTTTGAGGAGGGTCGCCGCAAACCCATTTGTGTGGATCACCGCTAGAGAGGAGGACGCTTGACCTCCTTCACCCTCTCCTAAGGATCTGCAAGGAAACAGGGGATATCGATCTCCCTAGGTAACACAATCTCTATCGCGCTTTTGTGTTTTTTCTTGGATTTTCTTTCAATCTTCGCATGACGACGAACATCTTTTTGGGAATCGGGATTTTTGTTTTCTTGTTCTTCCATTCCTTGCGATATGATGTCGCCCCTTGATTTCCCAACAATGGGTATCGAGCCAGGGTTGTTCGTCGCGAATGATTGGTTTTGAACCGTGTGTGTGTGTTTAGGAAGAATATTGACGTCAAAATCGTTGACGAAAAAGCGAGGAAGGGCAGCAACAATTCTTTGCCCTCGATTTGCATGCCTGCGCCACACCTGCAACAAAGGCATGACCGAACACCACAAGCGACGACGATGCGCCCATACCGCCAGGTTCGCAGCAGCCGGTCGGCTCGGTCGCTCTGCAGACTTGTGGTCGGCGGGGCTGGCGACCAGCGGTAGAAAAGTCTATGACCGTGACCCCATGACGGAGAGGCACCCATGGGCAAGCAATGGGCCGAGGCAAATAGAAGGCGCCGCCTATGGCCACTGCTCCCATCGGCAAAAAACCCCAGGGGCCCGCTAGCGAGGCGGCGCCTTGGGCGCACCTGCGGCGGCGGCAAAGCTTCAAATGGGCGTCACATGCATGCGAGCGAGGGCCCTCGCCCTCGCCTCCGCCTGATAGCCGCCCAACAGGGTGGCGGCGACGGCAACAGTAGAGGGAATTAGGGTTTTGGGCAAAATGATAGTTTTGCCCCTATGAATTTGAGAAATTCCAGTTTCTCTTTTGTCCAAATTATGAAAATACCCTTAGGAATTGAGAAATTCCCTACATGTCCCTGATTTCAGAAAAATATTAATTAATTAAAAGGTTTAGTTGATTATTATTTTTTATTATTATCTAGTAGTCCTACATTATGATGATTATTTATACATGTGATGTATGATGTGTGGACGGATAATCATGGACCCTATGATGTGTGTACTTGTGATTATTATTATTGAGGTCTGCGAACCTCCATTATATTTCTCGTTTATTGTTGGGCCTGCGTGCCTATGATTAAGTTGTAATCACATGAGGAGGCGTAGCGGGAGCGTGGATGCGATAGCGGGACCCACGAGACGGACGATCGTGATGCATGGAGATACATCAAGATGTCGACGGAACCGACGAGGACCAGATGGACGATCACAAGGGCATGGAGATGCACCGTTGCACACATAGATCTTGATGTGAGTGATTAGGCCTACTGGCTCGGGCCTAATCATATTAGGTTGTGGTCCATGATCATCTGATGTGATTGCTTATAAACATACTAGATATGTATATATATTTGCATGCGATGTAGATATATATTAAATATGTATATGTGTGACATGTCATATTAGAAGACCAAATTATAGAAACATCTCTCGATAATATTAAGTCGGTAGACGTGAGGCAATTAGATTGACCCACGTGGCCTTCCATCGTTATGAGTAGGAACCGATTCCCGGTGTAGGTTGAGTTGGTCGAGTCCCTCGAGACTCACCTATATCGCGATTTGCTATCTTGCTTACGACATAGAGATGTCACCGGTGACCTAAGGACATGGTATGCTTGGTTGAGTCCCTCGAGGGTATATCATCAAATCAGACTCATCTTGTAACGAAGGTGTTGACTTAACCGAGCATCATGGTTGGTCGAGTCCCTCGAGGCCATGGTGATTCGGAGGCCGAACAGGACGGGAATCACAAGGAGTTGTGATCAGCAAGAGTTGCCTACCTTTTAGGCTTAGTGTGATTGGTCGAGTCCCTCGAGGTTACACTAAGACGCTGATTGGATCCTGATCCTCACTAGAAGTCTGCTGGAGACTTCCGTTTCATGTGCTAAGGGTGTCGTGTGACTCGTTAGTAAAATAGTGGGAGCATATTAAGATAGAAGTCCATATCTTGATAGTTTATTTCTTGCAAAATCTGCATGTTATTCATTTCTGCTACATCTTTATTTTCAGAAAATGTCGCTTTCAAATCCTTTACGTGGCATACTTGATGCCAACCGCCTTACTGGTCCAAATTATATGGATTGGCTCCGTAACTTGAGAATTGTTCTCACAGCGGAGAAAATCGTGTACGTCCTTGATATAGTGATGCCTACGCCCGAAGAAGGGGCAAGCGAGGATGAGATCGCTCGCTACGTGAAGTACATTGATGACTCCACTCTTGCTCAGTGCTATATGTTGGGCTCTATGACTCCAGAGTTACAGAGACAACATGAAAAGATGGATGCCAGATCCATTCTCCTACATGTCCGAAAATTATTTGAGGAACAGGGAAGGACTCAACGATATGAGATATCCAAGAGCCTTTTCCGCGCTAGGATGACTGAGGGGACACCGGTTCAGAACCATGTCCTAAAGATGATTGAGTGGATAGAGAAACTCACAGGTCTAGGAATGGTCCTATAGGATAACTTGTGTGTGGACATTGTGCTTCAATCCCTACCAGATTCCTTTTCACAGTTCATAATGAATTTTAATATGAACAAGCTTGAGGTGACTCTCCCAGAGCTCCTCAATATGTTGAGGGAGGCAGAGAGTACTATTAAGAAAGAGAAGCCAGTTCTCTACACTGGTGAGACCAGAAAGAAAAGGAAAGCAGAAAGATCCCTTAAGAAGGGAAAGGGCAAGGGCAAACAAGGTAAAGCAAAGGTTGCTAAGAAAGACCCAGCAAAGGACAAAGGCCAGTGCTTCCACTATAATAAAGATGGGCATTGGAAGAGAAACTGCAAAGAGTACCTTGCAGAAAGGGCGAAACAAAAGCTTGATGAAGCTTCAGGTACATTCATGATCAGTCTCCATTTGTCAAACTCTTATGATAACACATGGGTATTGGATACCGGTAGTGCTTATCATATATACAATCGTTGCGTGGTTCGGCAAGGCCTAGGAAACTACTGAGAGGCGAGATGGATCTCAAGATGGGTAATGGAGCAAAAGTTGCTATATTAGTCGTTGACGAGGTCGCCCTACATCCCGCCTAGTGGAGCTTTTTATTGCATTAGATGCATGTTATTTTTTGTTCCTTCTATTATCAAAAATATTATCTCCATTTCATGTTTAATAGTTAGTGGATATAAATTTGTTTTTTTTGAACAATGGTTGTTCGATATTATTAGATGATAAGATCATCACGAAAGGAACATTGCATAATGGTTTATTTATGTTAGACACCACTCCACATATTATGAATGTAAATATGTCCAAAAGGAAACGAGATATGAGTTGAACAAAGGCATACCTATGGCATTGTAGGCTAGGTCACATCCATGAAAGAAGGATTCAAAAGTTGCTAAATGATGGATATCTAGTTCTATTCGACTATGTGTCATATACAACTTGTGAGCCTTGCATTCGTGGGAAAAGCGACCAAATCTCCATTTAGTAGAATGAGAGAGAGCCAATGAGTTGTTGGAACTCATACATAGTGATGTATGTGGACCCATGTCAACTCATGCCATTGGAGGTTACTCCTACTTCATTACATTTACTCGATGATTTCTCAAGGTATGGATATGTGTACTTAATGAAGTACAAGTCCGAGGCCTTTTGAGAAATTCAGAGAGTATAAGAATGAGGTAGAGAACCGGACTGAAAGAGTATCAAAACTCTTCGATCGGATCGAGGGAGGTGAATATTTAAGTACAGAGTTTACTCAGTTCCTCAAGGACCATGGGATATTATCCCAATGGACACCTCCTTATACACCTCAGCTCAATGGTGTCTCCGAAAGGAGAAATCGTACATTATTAGATATGGTACGGTCCATGATGAGTTTCACGACCTACCCATCTCATTCCGGGGATATGCCCTAGAAACCACAAACTTACCTTCCAACAGAGTTCCAACTAAGTCGGTAGTGTCTACACCATATGAGATATGGAAAGGGAAGAAGCCCGATCTTAAGGTTGTTAAGATCTGGGGCTGCCCCTCGCCCATGTTCAAGACACAACCCCATAAGTTAGAATCAAGGACAGAACAAATGCAAATTTGTGGGATACCCCAAGGAAACTTGTGGGTATTATTTCTATCATCTCGAGGACCAAAATGTCTTTGTAGCTAAGAGAGCAGTGTTCCTTGAGAAGGAACACATTCTTGACGGAGACAAAGGGGGAGAATGATAGAATTGAGCGGGTTGGAGAACCAAGCTCAAGCACCACTCTACGACCCGAAATCGTTCAGGTACCTAATACACAAGTATCAACTTTACGCAGGTCTGATAGAGTATCCCATCCTCCTGAGAGATATGTGGGACATATTAGAGTAGAGGATGTAGAGGATATTGATCCTCAAACCTACGAGGAGACTATTATGAGTATAGACTCCGGGAAGTGGAAAGAAGCCATGAATTCTGAGATGGATTCTATGTACTCCAATAAGGTTTGGAACCTAGTTGATGCGCCCGAAGGTATTGTACCCATCAGTTGCAAGTGGATCTTTAAGAAAAAGATCGGAGTAGATGGAAAGGTAGAGACCTATAAAGCAAGGCTAGTGGCTAAGGGGTATCGTCAAAGGCAAGGTGTTGACTACGATGAAACTTTCTCACCCGTAGCAATGCTAAATCCATCATAATTCTATTGGCTATTGCAGCACACTATGATTATGAGATCTGGCAGATGGATGTGAAAACCGCATTCCTCAATGGGAACCTCGAGGAGGAGGTGTATATGATGCAACCTGAGGGATTCGTGTCCAAGAACTGCCTAGATAAGGTGTGTAGGTTGCTTAAATCCATTTATGGACTAAAGCAAGCTTCCCGAAGTTGGAACATAAGATTTGATGAGGCAATCAAATCTTATGACTTCGTTAAGAACGAAGATGAGCCTTGTGTATACAGAAAGGTAAGTGGGAGCGCTATCACCTTTTTGGTGTTATATGTGGATGACATCCTCATCATTGGGAATGACATAGGAATGCTATCCACAGTAAAGGCTTGGTTATCTAGACACTTCTCCATGAAGGACTTAGGGGAAGCATCTTATATCTTGGGGATTAGAATCTATAGAGATAGATCCAAGAGGATGCTTGGCTTGTCCCAGATCCAGTACATAGAAACTATTGTCAAAAGGTTTGGCATGGAAAATTCCAAAAGAGGTCTCATACCGATGAGATATGGGATATCGCTTTCTCTAATATGTCCCCAAAGACTCGTGAAGAAAGGGCTTAACATGGATATGATACCTTATGCCTCAAAGAATAGGGTCTATCATGTATGCCATGCTATGTACTAGGCCTGATATAGCGCATGCTCTCGAAAGTGTCACGAAAGCAGTATCAGGATCCAAAGCTTCGAAAGACCGAAAGCAAGAAAAAGTATCCTTAAGTACTTGAGAAGGACTAAGGATCTTTTACTAGTATATGGAGGTAATAGCCTTAAGGTTGAAGGCTACACTGACTCAAGTTTTCAGTCTGATGTCGATGATAGCAAGTCGAATTCAGGGTATGTGTACACCTTGAATGGAGGAGCAGTGTGCTGGAAGAGTTCCAAGCAAGATATCACTACTGACTCGACCATAGAGGCGGAGTACATTGCTGCATCAGATGCAGCAAAGGAGGGAGTCTGGTTGAAGAAGTTCATCACAGATTTGGGAGTCGTGCCGGGTAGCGAAGAGCCGATCTCCCTATATTGCGACAACAATGGGGCAATTGCTCAAGCGAAGGAACCTAGGTCTCATAAGAAATCTAAGCATGTTCTGAGGAGGTTCCACCTTATCAGAGAGATCGTGACCCGAGGAGATGTAGCAGTGGAAAGAGTTCCATCCGAAGATAACATTGCAGATCCACTGACAAAGCCGTTGTCTCATTTTGTCTTTGAGCATCATAGAGGTCTAATGGGGATCAGACACATAGGTGATTGGCTTTAGGTCAAGTGGGAGATTGCTAGTCATAGGTGCCCAGCAAGCCAATCACGTGAGTGATGGCACGTGTGACTTGATACAGAATCTTTTTGCTTATTATATTTTGGCGTATATCACTTTATTACTATTGCATAAATGCATATATATATTGTGATGTCCTTGGATTTATGCAATGGGAATCGGATCGTGATGAGATCACGATAATGAGATCGATTCACCTTTAAACACATATCCTAAATAATCCCGGTCATAGGTTACTCGAGAGGGACATCGTGATAACCGGATAGACTGGTGTGCTGTATACCCGTCCATATGATGGATGCAGCTGGTCTCATAGTCGCTTTCGTGTAGGGACACTATGGATACAATCTGAGGTGCTCATTGGAGAATGAGTTCAGTTCATTGATCCGCTTACGAATGCCGGATGGTTGATGATGCCTTATTGTCGACAAATGATTCCGTAGTCCTAGTGGTGTATCTCTGGTCCTTAGACTTGAGACACCAAGGATGTCTGTATGAGTGCTCCACTCTTTGATACCGGACTTATAGGTTTGGCTGTCCCAAATCTAGTACAACCGGTCATTGGGAGTGGTAGTCCATCTTACGAGGGCTATTGAGTGTCGATAGAGGATCATCCACTCTAAGCATCATGAGAGAATATCCCATGTGTTCTTGCTCGGACAAATCCCCGGCCAGGGTCATTCTGGATTGAGAGAAAAAGAGTTCTCCCGAGAATCCGATTAGAGCGAGACTTCGAGTAGAAACCGTATGGGTCCGACAACACCATGCTCGATATCTGGTCTCGGGATATTAGATGGATGAGGGACTATAGGTACATGGTAACTAAGGACGACAGTCCAATGGATTGGATTCCCCCAGATTGTCTGGGACTACGGCGTAGTGGCCTAGTAATGCTTAGAGTGATGAGTCGAGTGAATTATTATAGAGATAATAATTCACCGAAAGTTAGATGGAGTTCGACAGGTATGACTCAAGGCCAGCTCGATATTGGGCCTAGAGGGTCACACACATATGGTAGGCATTGCGATGAGTAGAGGTTCGGATATGAGATATCCGACGGAGCCCTTTGTCTTATTGGATGCAGATCCAATACCCACTAAGGAAGGACCCATTAGGGTTTGACACGGATCTCTATAAATAGGAGGGATTCACAGCCTCATAGGTTAGAGTCTTTGCTTGCCTTTCCTATTCTCCTCTCCCTCTCCACCTTAGAGGCACGGAGTTTTGAGGAGGGTCGCCGCAACCTGCCGTGTGTGGATCACCGCTAGAGAGGAGGGACGCTTGACCTCCTTCACCCTCTCCTAAGGATCTGCAAGGAAACAGGGATATACGATCTCCCTAGGTAACACAATCTCTATACGCAGTTTTGTGTTTTGCGGATTTTCGCGCACCAATCTTCGCACGACGACGAACATCTTTTTGGGAATCGGGGATTTTTGTTTTCTTGTTCTTCCGCTGCGCATATGATGTCGCCCCCTTGATTTCCCAACAATTCCATGTCTCAACCCCTTATCCCCATCTTCTCAGGCAAAAGCTATGAATTTTGGAGTATCAAGATGAAGACTCTATTCAAGTCTCAAGATCTTTGGGACTTAATAGAGAATGGATATGCAGATCCAGATGACGAAATCAGGCTGAGTGAGAATAGAAAGAGGACTCAAAGGCATTGTTCTTTATTTAACAAGTTGTACATGAGACGATCTTCTCAAGAATTACAGTAGCGACAACCTCAAAGCAAGCTTGGTTGATACTTTAAAATGAATTTCAAGGCTTATCAACCTCAAAGCAAGCTTGGTTGATACTTTAAAATGAATTTCAAGGCTTATCAAGGGTGATTATGGTAAAACTTCAAACCCTTCGTCGTGAGTTTGAAATTTTGTTCATGAAAAGCAATGAATCGGTGCAAGATTTTCTTTCTCAAGTGACTGAAATTGTTAGTCAAATGAAATCTTATGGTGAACATCTTCCTGATCATATAATTATTGCAAAAGTTTTGAGAAGTTTAACTCCAAAATTTGATCATGTTGTTGCCGCAATTGAGGAGTCAAGATTTATCTACTTATTCATTTGATGAACTAATGGGTTCCTTACAAGCACATGAAGTAAGGTTGAACAGGTCACTTGAAAAAAGTGAAGAAAAAGCATTTCAGGTTAAAAGGGAGTCTTATACTTCAAAAGAAGAAAAAATCAGCTGGAAGAGGACGTGGTAGAGGAGGATTTCGTGGTAAAGAAAATGGAAGAGGAAGATGACACTTTGATGGGCATGATGAACAAAGGCAATCAAATTATGATCAAAGAAATTACAAGAGTAGAATTCAATGTCACTATTGTAAAAAATTTGATCATATGAAGGCAGATTGCTGGAAATGAGAAAAGCAAGCAAGTTATGTGGAGGAAAATGAAGAAAATAGTAACTTGTTTATGACTCATTCACAAGTTCATAATATCTCAAATGATATTTGGTTTCTGGATAGTGGATGTTCTAATCATATGTCAGGTATAAAATTAATATTTAACAATATTAATGAAACTAACAAGTTGAAAGTTAGACTTGGAGATAGCAAGCAAATCCAAGTGGAAGAGAAATGAACAATTGAGGTGAAGACAAATCAAGGGAAGGTAAAATACCTTGATAATGTTTTCTTTGTTCCTACTTTATCACATAACTTGTTGAGTGTTGGACAATTGATAGATAATAGATATTCAGTAATATTTGATGATGGTTCATGCGCTATTATAGATAAAAAATTTGGTTTGATTATAGTAAATGTTTGCATGACACAAAATAAGATGTTTCCACTTGATGTGTCAAATATTGAAAGGCATGCGCTTATCACAACTTAAAAGAATAAGTCTAGTTTATGACATTTAAGATATGGACACCTTAACATTAAGGGTTTAAGGTTGTTAAGTCAAAAAGGAATGGTTTTCGGATTGTCTAAAATTAATACACTTGATGTATGTGAATGATGAATTTACGACAAACAAAGTAATAAACCATTTCCTATTGGAAAATCATGGAGAGAATCCAATTGTCTTGAAATAATTCATGCCGACTTATGTGGACTTATGAATACAAAATCATTTGATGGAAGTCAATATTTTTTATTGTTTACGAATGATTATAGTCGCATGAGTTGGCTATATTTTTTGAAATTGAAATCTAAAACATTTGATAATTTTTGAAAGTTTAAGACACTTGTAGAAAGGCAAAGTGGTAGATATATAAAAACACTTCGGACAAATAAAGATGGTAAATTTTTATCTAATGAGTTTAGTTCTTTTTGTGAAGAAAATGGTACTCATAGAGAATTGATAGCACTGTTAGGATCAAGAGCACTAAGAGGGGGGGGGGCGGTGAATTAGTGCAGCGGAAAACTTTCTGCGATTAAAATCGAAAGCTGTGTTCGAACGACAAAAACGATTTCGATGTAAAATCTGATTCTAAGACTACTTTAGCTTAAGATTAAGCGAGATGACGTTAAAGTAAATCTACAGAGGCAGTTTGCAGTTTATGATAAAAATCAGAATGCAAGCGCAAACTGAAATCCAACGTTCCTACGATAGAACCGGTTTACGTCTAAACGTCAACTTTGAAGATACTGAACTTTGAAATATGTTTTGTAAATGCGCAGAAGGCAGTTTGCAGTTATAATTGGAGTCAAAACGTAAACGTAAACTAAAATGTAATGATCGTACGAAAACACTGATTTACGTCTAAACGCAGATTCGGAAAGTTCTGAACTTAGAAACTCGTTCGTAAAAGCGCAAAAGGCAGTAGCGATTTAGGAGGTTTGCAGTAATGATAAAATGCTCAAAGTAAATGCAAACCGAGATTTAGAGTGGTTCGGTCAGTCTTGACCTACTCCACTTTTGGCTTCCTCAACCGACGAGGTCACCGACGTCAAGTAGAGGCCTTCCTTCAATAAGCGAAGGCCAACTGCCCTTTTACAGTTTCACTCCTTTTGACGGGCTCAGGAGACAACCCTTACAGAACTTTTCTCTCCTCTCTTTACAACTCAAAACTTTGAAGAACAGGAGGAGAACTTTTGGCCTTTACAATAATTTTGAGCTCTAAGAATTACAGAAAAGATCAAGATTTCGGTGTATGTCTGTGTTTTTTCTGTGCTGAATGGGTGGGGTATTTATAGGCCCCAACCCAGTTCAAATTTGGAGCTCAAAACTATCAAATCCCGGAATTCATCAGGCGGTTGCACCTCCTCGATCAAGGCGGTTGCACCGCCTGCGAGCTTCGAAGATCGAGCCTTTGGGTGGTGCCACCTGTCGGGCGGTTGTTGCGCCGCCAGAGCTCGAAGACCGAGCTCGGCGGTGCTACCTCCTGTCGGGCGATTGCACCGCCTGCCTCTCGCCAAGATCGAGCCCAGCGGTGCCACCTCCTGGCTAGGGCGGTTGCACCGCCCAGTCTCCCTGGGAGACTTAGCCCAGGCAGTGCTACCTCCTGGCTTGGGCGGTTGCACCTCCCACAGCAATCAGGGTACGAATGGGTTGATCCATTCGGCCCAATTTGGGTTTTTCAGGGGCCCAATTGCCCCAAGATTAAGCTAAAGGGATCACCTCCCATTTCCAACTTAATCATTGTGCTAACTACGATAAATCCTAAGACAATCTCTGCAGCTTGCTCCGGTGCGTCAACCGCTTCTTCCGGCGAACTTCCGTCGATCATCCGATGAACCCTCGGTGATGCTCCTGCGGACTTCCGGCAAACTCCTGGACTTGCGACGATCCACTTGGCGAGTTCCGATGAGCTTCTTTTGGCAAGCTCCTGGACTTCTCGGATTTGTTCTCGCAGAACCTCCGACGACCGTCCGAACTTCCGTCGAACTCTCGAACTCCCAACGTGATCACTGTCTAGACTCCGGTGCAACTCCTGTTGCTTGTCTAACTTTCATCGTAGTTAATCCTGCACACTTAAAACAAAACTTCGATCGAGACAATTAATCCTAAGCAATTAACCAAGTTGTCCGGCATGTCATTGGTCACTCGACGCTTCGTCTGATTCTTCGGCGCATCGTTCTCTCCTGCAGCCTATTGCCCAATCGGCCAGTTGACTCCGCAACTCCGATATCCTTGGCACAATACCTGCTCTTCTTGGCCCGATGCCCGAGTCTACGGCCCGAAGCCTTCTGTCGATACGTCGACCGATCCACCGGCCCGACGTCCAATCTTCTAACATGTTCTTTCGGCACAACATGATTTTCCTGCTTTAATTGTCTCATCTTGATCGAAGCATCCTGCGTCACTCAAAGCGCAGATTAAATCATAAATATATATCAAGTAGTTTAATCATCAAAATACGAGATTCAACAATCTCCCCCTTTTTGATGATGACAACCACTTGATGACAGAGTTAAACTTAACTCCCGGAGTTTAAACAAACTCCCCCTATCAATATGCCATATTGATAAAACCTTGAATTCAAACTGAATTCAAGTCATTGCAATATTCATCATGAATACTTGCAATACGTCATCATGAACTTATGCATAAACTTATGTGTAACATCATACTTCTCCCCCTTTGTCATCAACGAAAAGGAGAAGTATCACAATCAAGCGTTTGTGATATTGGTTCAACTCATAGCATGAAAAACATAATATCAAGTTTTATCATCATGCAAGTTTGCTAATATCAAATATCAACATGAAAAATTACGATGTAAGCTTTTGATATCGTAATGCAAACATTTCAAGTGTTTATCAATTGTAGCATTTCATCACATGGTAAGATATCAACGCGTAAAATTACGATGCAAGTTCTTGACATCTTAACACATGATGCAAACATGGCATAATGCAAATTTGGCAATCATAGCATCAATGTTCATAGCATCAATTCATATATTTCTCCCCCTTTGTCGGCAACAAAAAGAAGAACGATATAAGCAAATTTTAAATATAAGTGTGATGCGATAAGCAGGTTCATGTCATTTTTCAACAAAAAGTGATAAGATACCAAATATTCAAACATTTCAAGGAAAACATGACATGGAGATAGCTTTGAAAACTTCTTCCATTTTATTTGTTATTTTCTTTTTGCATGACGGAGGAAAGCTATTTCTGAGCTTACTCGAATGAAGTTAAAATCGATAAGATATTAAAACACGCTTCATTTTTACAAGTATCAAGATATGTATCAAATCCTTGTACGTAAAAATGACTTTCTTTTTCAAGAAGGAATTTATAAGCAGGAATCATTTCATCAAATCCATTTCTCAAAACAAAATATTGTTCACATGATAAATGTATAAGAGATGTATTTGCTGATTGATTCGATATGTCAAAAATTAATTATATGAATTAAACTTAATATGACATATGCTTATTAAGTCTGAAAGAGGATAATTCGAAAATCCAATTATTAGGATGCCAATAGTTAAGAGAATCCGAAAATGAAATTAACACTTTCATGCATTCGGAAAAGGTTGTGCTATTGATTTTCAAATATAATCATGAAGATAAGACATGCTCATCATCATGATAGTATGATAGCAAGTTTACAATATACAAACTAGCAAAAATTTTCAACATTTTAAGACACGAAAGCTAGCAATTTTCTCTTTGAGATATGCACATTAGCAACTCTTTCTCCCCCTATGTCATTGGGAAAGAGAAGGGAAGACCCTTTACATTAATTTCTAAATCATGATAAGAGAAGGTTTCAATCTTATTTGTGCATCATTATATTTTCAAATTCGAACATGCACAATTTCAAAAACCTTATATTTCATTCATGCATGATACTGAATAAATCAATCAATATTATGAGCATATCATACATGATACTTAAATTTTTAACTATTTATCAACATTTTAATCATGATACCAAACATTCATCATTTAGAGTATTCATGACATTAAATCAACATACATCATTTTAGTAACAACTCGTAGCATTTTAAATCATGATTTACATCATATGCAATACATCACATCATAATTAAAAAGCTCAAGTATTGCATGCATCATTGCAAATCATAAATGCTTCACATCCTCATGGTATCAATTTTGTCAAATTATATCTTACCATGATCATAACTTTTCATTTGTATACATCAAAACAAATTAATGAATATCTCATGTATTCATATCATCACATAAGGAATATCAAGAAGAGTTGGTAATGAGATTTACGAATCATGTAGACAAATTATGAATATTAAGAGACATATTATGATTCTTTTTAGATAACTCAAATAGCAAAAAGAAAGAATCACAATAAGTTATTTTGATTTATAAAAAGAATTCTCAAGTTATATTTCCAAGAAATCACGATTCATTTCAATAAATTTCAATAAGAACACATCATCAAAATCTCATCATTACTTTCAAGAAATTCAAAATGGCATAGATAATTTTATTGATCTCTTAGTGAAAAAGGCAATACGGTAGAGAAAAATAAATTTTCAAGAAAAATACTTTTCTCTTTTTAGTTGTTTTAGTTCATATGATTTTATTTCATCTATGCCAAACATGTAGCATGTTTTAAAATCAAAAGTGCAAGTTTTATTACGACAAAGATCAATAAGGCACTTTCATTACCGTGAAAATCGAAAATCGCAAGATTCATCATCCATAATTATAAACCGAATAAACACGATTTTTAAAATCTCATGCATAGAATAAAATCATGGTATCAAAACATCATTATATCATCAAGCATGATTTCATATTTTCAATCAAAATCATTTTGTTTGTTTCTCATAAAATATGTTTTTTTCATGATTATTTTCAAAATTACTAGCATGATCATAAATTTTGCATTTTCATCATACATATATATTTTTTTAACATGTAATTTTCAAGAAAATTAATTCTATATTAAAAAGAAAATGTATTATGAAGAGCATCATGTAATTTCGAAATAATTCAAGAGAGTTGAGTTACTTACCTTGTAGTCGAAGCCCGTCAAAGCCCAATTCGTCGTTTCACCTTTGGAAGTTCTTAATTCATTCTTGGTTGTCTTTCTCTTCTTTAGCCTCTTCCTTCGTTCAAGTTCATTGTCTATTTTAGTTTTTTGTTTAATAAACTTATTAAAATTTAGTGTTCGAAGTTCAAGTTCATCATTGTCCTCATCACTTGAGTCATCGCTCAAGTGGCATTCATTTGTCCGAAGTTCCAAATCCTTCCTGTTCTTTGGAAGGTGATTGTGTTCAACATGTTCATCATGTGCATTGTGCACCATTTCATATGTCATCAACGAACCAATTAGTTATTCAAGTGGTAAGTTGTTTAGGTTTTTAGCTTCTTATATTGCAGTAACTTTTGAATCCCACTTCTTAGAAAGAGAACGTAAAATCTTGTTTACGAGTTCAAAATCCGAAAAACATTTTCCAAGAGCTCTTAAACTATTGACGACATTTGTGAAACGGGTGTACATGTCGCCTTTAGTCTCGCTTGGTTGTATTCGAAAAAGCTCAAAATCATGCAATAAAAAGTTAATTTTCAAGTCTTTGACTCTACTAGTTCCCTTGTGCGTGATTTCAAGTGTTCGCCAAATGTCAAAAGCCGTTTCGCATATAGAAATCCGATTGAACTCATTTTTGTCCAAAGCGCAAAATAAGGCATTAATAGCCTTTGCGTTTAAAGAAAAATACTTCTTCTCCAAATCCGATCATTCGTTCATCGTTTAGAGGGAAGTTGAAAACCGTTTTCAATGATATTCCATAAATCTAAATTCGTAGAAATCAAGAAAACTCTCATTCGAGTTTTCCAATAAGTGTAGTCCAATCCGTTAAACAACGGTGGACGAAAGACCGAAAAGCCCTCTTGAAGGCCATGAAGAGCCATTTCTGTCAGGTGTAAATCCGAAATGAGAAAAATCGGGCTCTGATACCAATTGTTAGGATCAAGAGCACTAAGAGGGGGGGGGGGGGTGAATTAGTGCAGCGGAAAACTTTCTGCGATTAAAATTGAAAGCTGCGTTCGAACGATAAAAATGATTTCGATGTAAAATCTGATTCTAAGACTACTTTAGCTTAAGATTAAGCGAGATGACGTTAAAGTAAATCTATAGAGGTAGTTTGCAGTTTATGATAAAAATCAGAATGCAAGTGCAAACTGAAATCCAACGTTCGTACGATAGAACCGGTTTACGTCTAAACGTCAACTTTGAAGATACTAAACTTTGAAATATGTTTTGTAAATACGCAGAAGGCAGTTTGCAGTTATAATTGGAGTCAAAACGTAAACGTAAACTGAAATGTAATGATCGTATGAAAACGCCGATTTACGTCTAAACGCAGATTCGGAAAGTTCTGAACTTAGAAACTCGTTCGTAAAAGCACAGAAGGCAGTAGCGATTTAGGAGGTTTGCAATAATGATAAAATGCTCAAACTAAATGCAAACCGAGATTTAGAATGGTTCGGTCAGTCTTGACCTACTCCACTTTTGGCTTCCTCCACCGACGAGGTCATCGGCGTCAACTAGAGGCCTTCCTTCAATAGGTGAAGGCCAACTGCCCTTTTACAGTTTCACTCCTTTTGACGGGCTCAGGAGACAACCCTTACAGAACTTTTCTCTCCTCTCTTTACAAATCAAAACTTTGAAGAACAGAAGAAGGAGAACTTTTGGCCTTTACAACAATTTTGAGCACTAAGAATCACAGAAAAGATCAAGATTTCGGTGTATGTCTATGTTTTTTCTGTGCTGAATGGGTGGGGTATTTATAGGCCCCAACCCAGTTCAAATTTGGAGCTCAAAACTATCAAATCCCGGAATTCCGGGATCAGGCGGTTGCACCTCCCTCGATTGGGCGGTTGCACCTCCGGCGAGCTCAAGATCGAGCCTCTGGCGGTGCCACCTGCCGTCGACGACGATTGCACGCCTGAGTTCGAAGATCGAGCTCGGTGGTTGCACCTCGACTAGGGCGGTTGCACCGCCGCCGCTTCAAGACCGAAGCTCGAGCGGTGCTACCTCCTATCGTTGGTTGCACCGCCGCGCCAGAGCTCGAAGATCGAAACCTCAGCGGTTGCACCTCCCGACTAGGGCGGTTGCATCGCCGCCCCAGAGCTCGAAGACCGAAGTTCAGCGGTGTTACCTCTCGTCGTGGGCGGTTGCACCGCCAAGTCTCGCCGGAGATCGAGCCCAGCGGTGCCACCTCACTGGTCGGGCGGTTGCACCGCCCAGCCTCCCCTGAGACTTAGCCCCAGCGGTGCTACCTCTGGCTTGGGCTGCTGCACCTCCCATTACAACAATCGGGTCCGAATGGGTTGATCCATTCGCCCAATTTGGGTTTTTCAGGGCCCAATGCCCCAAGATTAAGCTAATGGGATCACCTCCCATTTCCAACTTAATCATTGTGCTAACTACGATAAATCCTAAGACAATCTCTGCAGCTTGCTCGCGGTGCGTCACCCGCTTCTTCCGGGCGAAGTTTCCGTCTTCCGTCGATCATCCGATGAACCCTCGGTGATGCTCTAGCGGACTTCCGCTAAACTCCTGGACTTGCGACGATCCACTTGGCGAGTTCCAATGAGCTTCTTTGGCAAACTCCTGGACTTCTCGGATTTGTTCCCTTGAACCTCCTCCGACGACCGAATCCGAACTTCCGTCGAACTCTCGAACTCCCAACGCGTGATCACTGTCTTGACTCGGCGCACAACTCCTCGCTGCTTCTCTAACTTTCATCCATTAGTTAATCCTGCACACTTAAAAACAACACTTCGATCGAGACAATTAATCCTAAGCAATTAACCAAGTTGTCCTAATGTCATTAGTCCCTCGACGCCGTCCGATTCTTCTACGCGATCGTCCTCTCCCCGCACCTATTTCCCAATCGCCAATTGACTCCAGAACTCCGATATCCTTGGCACAATACCCGCTCTTTTTTTGCCTGATGTTCGAGTCCACGGCCCAAGTTTTTTGACGATACGTCGACCGATCCACCGGCCCGACGTCCAATCTTCTGACATGTTCCTTCGGCACAACATGATTTTCCTGCTTTAATTATCTCATCCTGATCGAAGCATCCTGCGTCACTCAAAGCGCAGATTAAATCAAAAACATATATCAAGTAGTTTCATCATCAAAATACGAGATTCAACAATCTCCCCATTTTTGATGATGACAACCACTTGATGACAGAGTTAAACTTAACTCCCGGAGTTTAAACAAACTCCCCCTATCAATATGCCATATTGATAAAATCTTGAATTCAAACTGAATTCAAGTCATTGCAATATTCATCATGAATACTTGCAACACGTCATCATGAACTTATGCATAAACTTATGCATAACATCATACTTCTCCCCCTTTGTCATCAACAAAAAGAAGAAGTACCACAATCAAGCGTTTGTGATATTGGTTCAACTCATTGCATGAAAAACATAATATCAAGTTTTATCATCATGCAAGTTTGCTAATATCAAATATCAACATGAAAAATTGCGATGTAAGCTTTTGATATTGTAATGCAAACATTTCAAGTGTTTATCAATTGTAGCATTTCATCACATGGTAAGATATCAACGCGTAAAATTACGATGCAAGTTCTTGACATCTTAACACATGATGCAGACATGGCATAATGCAAATTTGGCAATCATAGCATCAGTGTTCATAGCATCAATTCATATATTTATCCCCCTTTATCGTCAACAAAAAGGAGAACGATATAAGCAAATTTTAAATATAAGTGCGATGCCAAAAGCAGGTTCATGTCATTTTTCAACAAAAAGTGATAAGATACCAAATATTCAAACATTTCAAGGAAAACATGACATGGAGATAGCTTTGAAAACTTCTTTCATTTTATTTGTTATTTTCTTTTTGCATGACGGGGGAAAGCTATTTCTAAGCTTACTCGAATGAAGTTAAAATCGATAAGATATTAAAGCACGCTTCATTTTTACAAGTATCAAGATATGTATCAAATCCTTGTACGTAAAAATGACTTTCTTTTTCAAGAAGGAATTTATAAGCAGGAATCATTTCATCAAATCCATTTCTCAAAACAAAATATTGTTCACATGATAAGTGTATAAGAGATGTATTTGCTAATTGATTCCATATGTTAAAAATTAATGATATGAATTAAACTTAATATGACATATGCTTATTAAGTCTGGAAGAGGATAATTCGAAAATCCAATTGTTAGGATGCCAATAGTTCAGAGAATCCGAAAATGAAATTAACACTTCCATGCATTCGGACAAGATTGTGCTATTGATTTTCAAATACAACCATGAAGATAAGACATGCTCATCATCATGATATTACGATAGCAAGTTTACAATATACAAACTAGCAAAAATTTTCAACATTTTAAGACACGAAAGCTAACAATTTTCTCTTTGAGATATGCACATTAGCAACTCTTTCTCCCACTATGTCATTGGGAAAGAGAAGGGAAGACCCTTTATATTAATTTCTAAATCATGACAAGGGAAGGTTTCAATCTTATTTGTGCATCATTATATTTTCAAATTCGAACATGCACAATTTCAAAAACCTTATATTTCATTCATGCATGATACTGAATAAATCATTCAATATTATGAGCATATCATACATGATACTTAAATTTTTAACTATTTATTAACATTTTAATCATGATACCAAACATTCATTATTTAGAGTACTCATGACATTATATCAACATACATCATTTTAATAACAACTCATAGCATTTTAAATCATGATTTACATCATATGCAATACATCACATCATAATTAAAAAGCTCAAGTATTGCATGCATCATTGTAAATCATAAATGCCTCATATCATGATGGTATCAATTTTGTCAAATTATATCTTACCATGCATGATCATAATTTTTCATTTGTATACATCAAAACAAATTAATGAATATCTCATGTATTCATATCATCACATAAGGAATATCAAGAAGAGTTGGTAATGAGATTTACGAATCATGTAGACAAATTATGAATATTAAGAGACATATTATGATTCTTTTTAGATAACTCAAATAGCAAAAAGAAAGAATCACAATAAGTTATTTTGATTTATAAAAAAAATTCTCAAGTTATAATTCCAAGAAATCACGATTCATTTCAATAAATTTCAATAAGAACACATCATCAAAATCTCAACATTACTTTCAAGAGATTCAAAATGGCATAGATAATTTTATTGATCTCTTAGTGAAAAAGTCAATACGGTAGAGAAAAATAAATTTTCAAGAAAAATACTTTTCTCTTTTTAGTTGTTTTAGTTCATATGATTTTATTTCATCTATGCCAAACATGTAGCATGTTTTAAAATTGAAAGTACAAGTTTTATTACGACAAAGATCAATAAGGCACTTTCATTATCGTGAAAATCGAAAATCGCAAGATTCATCATCCATAATTATAAACCAATAAACATAATTTTTAAAATCTCATGCATAGAATAAAATCATGGTATCAAAACATCATTATATCATCAAGCATGATTTCATATTTTCAATCAAAATCATTTTGTTTGTTTATCATAAAATATGTATTTTTCATGATTATTTTCAAAATTACTAGCATGATCATAAATTTTGCATTTTCATTATATATATATATTTTTCTAACATGTAATTTTTAAGAAAATTAATTCTATATTAAAAAGAAAATGTATTATGAAGAGCATCATGTAATTTCGAAATAATTCAAGAGAGTTGAGTTACTTACCTTGTAGTCGAAGCCCGCCAAAGCCCAATTCGCCGTTTCACCTTTGGAAGTTCTTGATTCATCCTTGGTTGCCTTCCTCTTCTTTGGCCTCTTCCTTCGTTCAAGTTCATTGTCTATTTTAGATTTTTGTTTAATAAACTTATTAAGATTTAGTGTTCGAAGTTCAAGTTCATCATTGTCCTCATCACTTGAGTCATCGCTCAAGTGGCATTCATTTGTCCGGAGTTCCAAATCCTTCCTGTTCTTTGGAAGGTGATTGTGTTCAACATGTTCATCATGTGCATTGTGCACCATTTCATATGTCATCAACGAACTAATTAGTTCTTCAAGTGGTAAGTTGTTTAGGTTTTTAGCTTCTTGTATTGCAGTTACTTTTGAATCCCACTTCTTAGAAAGAGAACGCAAAATCTTGTTTACGAGTTCAAAATCCGAAAAACATTTTCCAAGAGCTCTTAAACTATTGACGACATTCATGAAACGGGTGTACATATCGCCTAGTCTCGCTTGGTTGCATTCGAAAAAGCTCAAAATCATGTAATAAAAAGTTAACTTTCCAGTCTTTGACTCTACTAGTTCCCTCGTGCGTGATTTCAAGTGTTCGCCAAATGTCAAAAGCCGTTTCGCATGTAGAAATCTGATTGAACTCATTTTTGTCCAAAGCGCAAAATAAGGCATTCATAGCCTTTGCGTTTAAAGAAAAATACTTCTTCTCCAAATCTGACCATTCGTTCATCAGTTTAGAGGGAAGTTGAAAACCGTTTTCAATGATATTCCATAAATCTAAATTCGTAGAAATCAAGAAAACTCTCATTCGAGTTTTCCAAAAAGTGTAGTACAATCCGTTAAACAACGGTGGACGAAAGACCGAAAAGCCCTCTTGAAAGCCATGAAGAGCCATTTCTCTCGGGTGTAAATCCGAAATGAGAAAAACTGGGCTCTGATACCAATTGTTAGGATCAAGAGCACTAAGAGGGGGGGGGGGGGGTGAATTAGTGCAGCGGAAAACTTTCTGCGATTAAAATCGAAAGCTGCGTTCGAACGACGAAAACGATTTCGATGTAAAATCTGATTCTAAGACTACTTTAGCTTAAGATTTAGCAAGATGATGCTAAAGTAAATTTACAGATGCAGTTTGCAGTTTATGATAAAAATTAGAATGCAAGCACAAACTGAAATCCGACGTTCGTACGATAGAACCGGTTTACGTCTAAACGTCAACTTTGAAGATACTGAACTTTGAAATATGTTTTGTAAATGCGCAGAAGACAGTTTGCAGTTATAATTGGAGTCAAAACGTAAACGTAAATTGAAATGTAATGATCATATGAAAACTCTGATTTACGTCTAAACGCAGATTCGGAAAGTTCTGAACTTAGAAACTCGTTCGTAAAAGCGCAGAAGGCAGTAGCGATTTAGGAGGTTTGCAGTAATGATAAAATGCTCAAAGCAAATGCAAACCGAGATTTAGAGTGGTTCGGTCAGTCTTGACCTACTCCACTTTTGGCTTCCTCCACCGACGAGGTCACCGACGTCAACTAGAGGCCTTCCTTCAATAGGGCGAAGGCCACCGCCTTTTTACGCTTTCACTCCTTTTGATCCAGCTCGAGACAACCCTTACAGAACTTTTCTCTCCTCTCTTTACAACTCAAAACTTTGAAGAACAGAAGGAGGAGAACTTTTGGCCTTTACAACAATTTTGAGCTCTAAGAATCACAGAAAAGATCAAGATTTCGGTGTATGTCTGTGTTTTTTCTATGCTGAATGGGTGGGGTATTTATAGGCCCCAAACCAATTCAAATTTGGGGCTCAAAACTATCAAATCTCGGAATTCCGGGATCAGGCTGTTGCACCTCCTGATTGGGGCGGTTGCACCTCCTGACAGAGCTCGAAGACTGAGCCTCTGGGCGGTGCCACCTCTGTCAGGGGTGGTTGCACCGCCTGCCAGAGCTCGAAGACCGAGCTCAGGCGGTGCTACCTCCTGTCAGGGGCGGTTGCACCGCCTAGTCTCGCTCGGAGACTGAGCCTAGGCAGTGCCACCTCCTGGCTGGGGCAGTTGCACCGCCCCAATCTCCCCGGGAGACTTAGCCCAGCGGTGCTACCTCCTCGCTTAGGGCGGTTGCACCTCCCACAAGAATCGTGGTCCGAATGGGTTGATCCATTCGCCCAATTTGGGTTTTTTCAGGCCCAATTGCCCCAAGATTAAGCTAATGGGATCACCTCCCATTTCCAACTTAATCATTGTGCTAACTACGATAAATCCTAAGACAATCTCTGCAGCTTGCTCCGTTCGTCCAACCGCTTCTTCCTATGAAGTTTCCGTGAACTTCCGTTGATCATCCGATGAACCCTGGTGATGCTCTCAAGGACTTCCGCAAACTCCTCGGACTTGCGACGATCCACTTGGCGAGTTCCGACGAGCTTTTTTGGCAAGCTCCCCGACTTCTTCGGATTTGTTCCCATGAAACCTCCGACGCATCATCCGAACTTCCGTCGAACTCTCGAACTCCCAACGTGATCACTGTCTTGACTCGGCATCCTCCTGCTGCTTGTCTAACTTTCATCGAAGTTAATCCTACACACTTAAAACAAAACTTTGATCGAGACAATTAATCCTAAGCAATTAACCAAGTTGTCCCAATGTCATTGGTCCCTTGACGCCATCGGATTCTTCTACAAGATCGTCCTCTCCTCGCACCTTATTGCCTAATCGGCCGCTTGACTCAAGAACTCCGATATCCTTGGCACAATACCCGCTCTTCTTGGCACGATACACGAGTCCATGGCCCAAGCCTTCACATCGATCACGTCGACCGATCCATCGACCCGACATCCAATCTTTTGACATGTTCCTTCGGCACAACATGATTTTCCTGCTTTAATTGTCTCATCCTGATCGAAGCATCCTGCGTCACTCAAAGCGCATATTAAATCATAAACATATATCAAGTAGTTTCATCATCAAAATACGAGATTCAACAAGCACCATATACACCGGAGCAAAATGGTGTAGCTGAGCATAAGAATTGGACTATCGTTGAAATGGCAAGAAGTTTGCTTAAAGGAAAATATCTTCCAAATCAGTTTTGGCGTAAGTTTACTAAGAGGTTTATTTGTTGAATACTTCACCAACAAAGACTATTATGAATCAAACTCCTTTTGAGGCTTGGTATGGTATGAAACCAAGTGTTAGACATCTAAGAATTTTTTGTTGTATTACTTATGCTTTGGTGAATTCACAAAATCATCATAAGCTTGATCAAAAATCTGAAAAATATATTTTAATTAGTTATTCTTTACAATAAAAAGTATATCGATTATATAACCTTGTTAGTGGCAAAGTTATTATTAACAGAAATGTTATGTTTGATGAAAGGGCAAGTTGGAATTGAGGAGACCAATAAAGGTGGAACACAAATGCAGATTCCAAATGAACTAAACACTCCGCATAATCAAATGACGATCCTCGCTCCAACAAGTTCATCGTCAACCTCACCCAATAGCAGTTTAAATTCTGATTCCTGATGAAACCCCTCCAAGAAATTTCATATCATTGACAGAAATTTATAACTCAACATTTGTTTTGTTTATTTCAGATCCAACAACTTTTGAGGAAGCAGTTAGAAAAGAGGAATGGAGAAAAGCAATGAAGAGGAAATCAAGTCAATTGAGAAGAATGAAACTTGAGAGCTAATGGATCTACCAAAAGAAAAGAAAGCGATTAGGTTAAAATGAGTGTTCAAAACAAAATTTAATGCAAATGGAAGTATCCAAAAGCATAAGGCTCGGCTTGTAGCAAAAGGATATTCACAACAACAAGGTATTAATTTTGATAAAACTTTTTCCCCAGTTGCTAGATTTGAAACCATGAGAACTTTCTTGGCTTTAGTTGCTCACTTAAATTGGCCTGTTTAGCAATTTGATGTGAAATCTATATTTTTAAATGGAGATTTACATGAAGAGGTTTTTGTTGCTCAACCTCAAGGTTTTTTGGTTAAAGGACATGAAGAAAAGGTGTATAAGTTAAGAAAAGCTCTTTATGGGCTTAAACAAGCTCCAAGGGCATGATATAGTAAAATTGATTCTTATTTTCATTAAAATAGATTTAAGAGGAGCAATAATGAACCTACTATTTATCTAAAGAAGGAAGGTAAACATAATATTCTAACCTCTATGTATATGATATTATATATATGGGTTCATCTAACTCTTTGGTGATAGAATTTCAAAAATATATGATGAATAAGTTTGAAATGTCAGATCTAGGTCTACTGCACTATTTTCTTGGGTTGGAAGTGAAGCAAGGATTAGATTGAATTTTTATTTCACAAAGAAAGTATGCAATGGATCTACTTAAAAAATCTAACATGATTAATTGTAAAGCTGCATTAACACCCATGAATGTAAATGAGAAATTGAAATTTGAAGATGGTACAAGTCTGACAAACACAAGATACTACAGAAGTTTGGTTGGAAGTTTGATTTATCTAACTCATACTCAACCAGATATTATATTTTCTATTGGTGTAGTATCCAGGTTTATGCATAGCCCAAGCAAACATCATCTCTCGAGTAAAAAGAATTCTATGCTTATATTGCTAGAACTATATATTATGGTATTTGGTATTTTCATAATTTTAATTGTAAATTATCTAGTTTCATTGATAGTGATTGGGCAGGAGATTTAGATAATTGAAAGAGTACTTCAATTAATGTTTTTAGCCTTGGATTGGGAGCTATATCTTGGAGTTCTAAAAAGCAAACAACAACTGTATTATCGATATCAAAAACAGAATATGTAGCCACAACATCAGTAGCTTATCAAGCAATATGGCTTAGAAGACTTCTCGAATATCTTTATCAAGAACAAAAAGAAGCAACGGAAATATTTTGTGACAATAAAGCCACAATTGCAATGACGAAGAATCCAACGTTTCATGGAAGAATGAAGCATATAGAGATACACTATCATTTCATCCGAGATCTTATAGCAAGTAGAGCCATAACAATGAAGTATTGTGGAACGGATGAACAAGTTACGAATATCCTCACCAAACCGCTTCCAGTTCAAAAACATGTTTATTTTATGTCGCAAATCGGTATATGCAACTATGAATCAAGGGGGAGTATTGCGATTTGATTCATAAGTTATCTATCTAGATAGTTATCATGATTTAGTGGTTATAGGATGATTTCAATAATCACCTCAATAATGATTTAGTAATTATAAGGTGGTTTATAGGATGATTTCAATAATCACCTCAATAATGATTTAGTAATTATAAGGTGATTTCAATAACTACCTCAATCATTATCTAGTAGTTATAGGATAGTTATAACTATGTCCTATAAATAAGATTATAGTTTATGAGACAAGAATATAGAGAGTGTGTGCATATTTATAAGTGTTCACTTGAATTGCTCCTCCATCCCCAATACTTATCTCACTTTATTTTGCTGCAGGTGAGTCAGATAGCCACGTGAGATGCATGGCCTCTTTCAACACATTTTTTTATGCCACCAGGGAAGTTGAAGGATCAAAATACCAGGCAGCCTAAAGAACTTAGGAATTGAAGTGGAATGACCAAATGACAATGTCTCTATGCAAACGTACCTCAGTCTGCTGGTTTTGGTTTAAATCGTTGGTTTTTCTAATTAAAATTATTTTTACAATAAATATTTTAATTTAAACATATATATATATATATAAATAGTCAATTCGAATGGAAACTGAAAACATTGTTTTTTATTTGATCAAATCAGTTGAAATTCCAGTTTGATTTGAAATCAATAAACTGTCAAATCGATTTAGTTTCGATATTAACTTGATTCAATTCACTCCAATTGAACGGTGATGAGGGCAACCTATAAAGAAAGAAAAATCATCAGTTGGATATTTGAAGTTTCGACCACCTAAAGCAAAAGAAATGAAAACAGAAACAAAAAAACATGTATTCTTCGTCACCATCCCCATCCTTACAGGCCATCTTGTCTGTTCTCACCTTGTGATTTGGAACTTTTCCTCTTCTATCACTGTCATCACCATGCGGTGTTTTCGGCTTCAAATTTTCAATTTCTCTCTCTCTCTCTCTATATATATATATATATATATATATATATATATATATATACAAAACGATTTTCATAAAAAAATATATATTTTAGATATTTTTCAATTGGTATCTCATCTTTTTCTCTTCTATCACTGTCATCACCATGTGGTGTTTTCGGCTGCAAATTTTCAATTTTTTCTTTCTATATATATATATATATATATATATATATATATATATATATATATATATATATATACACAAAACGATTTTCATAAAAAAATATATATTTGAGATATTTTTCTATTGGTATCTCATCTTTTATTTGTTTTCCTAATAGTGCCCTTAATTTAAAAAATATTCAAAATATTCCTCAAAAAATTTTGATCAATTTTTTTTCATATATTTTTACCAATTTTGAATTATTATAATATTTTCATTGAGCTCGTTTCTAATATTTTTTAATAATATTTATAATATTTTTATTGAAATACTAAAAATACTATAAATATTATCAAAAAATACTATAAATGATACCGTATTATGTCTTTTTAGTTGTGCTATTAAGATATTATGTTTTTAGATTTTTAGTTAGTTTGGTTAGGGTTATAAGTGAGTATTTACAATATTTTCGAGTAGATTGTATAGTATTTTTATTGTGATTACCAAAATCTTTTAACAAGTTTATTTTTAATTTTTATACTTGAATGATGTTATTTTAAAATTATTATAAATATCTATTTGAATCAATTTTATTTTACTCATTTATACTGTTTTCAAGTAGATTTTATAGTATTTTTTATGATGATCAAAATATTATAACATTCTAAAAATATTATAATAGGCTAAAACACTGTAAGAGATGAAAAAAATTTGAGGTATAATTTAGGGGTTTTTTTAATAATAAATATTGTTTTAAAAAAATAAAATAGAATATATGTATCTAATTGGTGAAATCACAGATGGTTTATGAGGGCAGTCATATAAATCTGGAATTTCATCTGGATGTTGTAGCACTCACATTAATGTTTGATGTTGAGGCTTAGCAGTAGATAGATTCTGTCACTTCCTCGGCGTACACGGGAAGGGAAACCTCACGTTTGCTCCGATGATCCAATCTCAATCTCACCACAATGAAACAGTTGAGAGAGAGAGAGAGAGCATTTAAACACAAGAGAGCGATGGCTTGCAGTGTCGGTGAGGTGTAGTAATTCGATGCCTACTGTCCAATCATGAGACCCGACTGCCGGAGGCGACGGTGCGAGGCACGAAGACCCATGTATCATGTGTTTCGACCTGTCACGAACGACTCGGTTCTCTTTCGACTAAGTTGTGACGTCAAAGTTGTCTGAATGAGAATTACCGAGTCAGTTTATAAGATATTATTTGCCTACGGCCATCAAAAAAGTCGTGATGAGTCGCGATTTAAGTCTCGGCGAAGAGTGGGGAGTGCCGGCGACTTGGACGACGACTGAAGCGTCGGCTTCCGCACCCGAAACGATGAATGCGTGAAAAGACGACTGGCGAAGCGATGACGTGGCCTGCGGACTGTGGACCGAGGACCAGTGCACGGGGGCCGCCTCGAGCTTCGCCTCCGATTGGACCTCAGCCGCGAGTCCCGACCTTCGGCCAGCCGAGGGCCGTAACGTGTCCCAGGAGCTGCCACCCCCGACTGTTCCTCCTGCTGCCCTGTTCCTGCAGCCTCCTTCCTCGGAAAGGCTGAACAGTGGTAACATTTCATCTCGTCTCAATCCATTTCATGACACACGAAATGCTTGGCTCGGAAGTTACTTACAGGCAGACTTGGTTTTCTTGGTTAATTTGGATTCTTAAGATGATGTTAGCTTCACGATTGCAGGCATCGGATTGTTTGCAGGAAGGTTACTCCAATCAATCTGTCAATCAATCAAGAGTGACAAGTCTAAGAACACAACGCATAATCATATCAACCTAATGTACCTATAAATTCATCAACGCGGTTTTTTCCTTATGAAAGTTGACTTACGAAACATTTCTTTTGCGTCATAATAAGATTGTTCTTACGCTACATTAAGTGCGGCAAGGATACTACACTTATCGGCGTGTAATTACGCTGCAAACCCAGTGGCAATCTCATGCATGCACGGCCTTTGTTATCTCGACACGTGTTCATCATGAAGGTTAAAGACCCGCTGATGTTCTTGGTCTCCCCGTGTACCATCAGAATTATTGCAGGCAACGACGGAGAGCAAGAGAGCACTCTTTCTTCTTCTTCTTCTTCTCTTCTTCTTCTTCTTCTTCTATCGGTGCAAGAAGGCAGTAGTGTCAGCTACACTGAACTAGAACAAAGAGCAGAGAGAGATCTGCGTGATTAATGGGGAGAGGGAAGGTGGAGCTGAAGAGAATAGAGAACAAGATCAACAGGCAGGTGACGTTCGCGAAGCGGAGGAACGGCCTGCTCAAGAAGGCCTACGAGCTGTCCATCCTCTGCGACGCCGAGGTGGCGGCCATCGTCTTCTCCAGCGGCGGCAGGCTTTTCGAGTTCTGCAGCAGCTCCAGGTACCGCATGACGCATGATGAGAGCCGTTCCACCGACTCGTCAAATCACACCAAGGGATCGAAGGAACCCTCCTCTTCACCTCAACTCTCTCTCTCTCTCTCTCTCTCCCCTTCGTCATCATCAGATCTTACACAAATTTCATGTTACTCTCTTTGATGATCTTGGCTTTGGACATGTTCTTTGGAACCGAAGTAGGAAATGACAGCTCGGTGGTGAGGAAAACGGAGATTTGTGTAGGAAACGAGTAGGGTACCTTCTCATGGTGCTATTATCTTAGGGTTAGTACTGTTTCATCTGAGTTTTCTACGTCGAGGACTCCGTGTTATGGTCCTCCAGGAAACATGGTCTTTTATCATGGTGGCTTTGGTGGAGCTCATCACGTATCCCATCTTACTGCCGAAGAGATCTTTCTCGGCTATCTGAATTCCCTGCAGCTAGCCAACAAGAGATCCTGAACTGAAAGCCTTAATTATGGAAGCTTATCCCATTCTTTTCAGTTAGATCTCCTCAATCTGTCTCATCTTTAATTTGCTTTCTTCCCTACGCACTCCCCTTTGGTTGAATCCAAGTTATTTATATGTATATACACATACATTGGGACACTCATTTCAATTGAAGAAGATTTGATTCTTCATCTACCACGAGATGTTGGATCATCTAAAGAATAAAGGGATATCTTTATACTGGTGCTATTTGAGTTAAATAGCATCAAACAGCAACATAAAGCTACCCATAAAAAGATTGAAGGAACTCCTAGAGAAACAAAGCAACAAAGAAGAAGAATATCGAATTAGATACTTCACATTAGATAGAGAGACCCTCAAATGCGTAATTCTGTTCCTAGAAAACACTGTTCTGCATCAACTTGAAGCTATATATGATATATCCAAGCATTTCACTTCTCTCTATGATTGACCGTGTCTCTCGAGATTAGTATTTTTATAGGTGGGTTTAAGATCTTCTGGGGATGTGATTTCCACTTAGGCAACGCTTTATATCTACCAATCTCTTGTTGACACAGGTATTAAGAGATCAAGCCATTAAAATCTCTACCACAAGTGACTGCTATTAGTGTGGATCTTATGCAAAGGGATTGTTTTCTATTTCCGCGACGCGACAAATCATGCTATTTCATGTCTTTGTGATTCATTCTAGCATGAAATGTTTCATTTCTTATCCATCGTTCCTTGTATTGTCTCTCAGCAATCCGGTGAATTATGTGGTCCGACTGCAACCTACATATCCAGCAAAACTTACATTCACATGTTGGACTCCTAAGTTTCTTTTTTTTCCTCGTGTAAGAAAGGATCCAACTTCACAGCATTCCAATGATTTTTACCCTCTACTCACTGATCATTCCCAATGCTTATGACAGTGCCAGGTTTAGTGCACACTATAACAATCATAAAGCTTTCTACTGGAGGTGTACATGCACACTGATCATTCATAAAGCTTTCTCCATAGTGTTCTTCTCGATTCATAGAACACTGACTGGCTTGAGTCTTTCTTATGTAACACTCCTGAGTTCTCCGGACTTTCATATTCTTTCTGTCTCTTGGTTCTTTCATCCCAAATGTCTGATAATTTTCATCAAGATTTTCCAGGACATTGGTGATTATGTGAAGTAAATGAATAAAAGAATGGATTTGTGCACATAATTTGGCGGAAACAACCACTAGATTTCTTTGTGTTCATTGTTATTAAAATATCATGTAATGCCCCTGATTTGTCTGTTAGGATTAAGATTGACTTATATAGGTTTGATGAGAATATTATTATTAATTTTAGTTTAAATATTTTGATTAGTGATTTTCGTCAAATAAAATTGATAGACTAATTAGCCAATCCGACTATCACTAAAGTATTAATGAATCAAATGGGATTCTGACAGTTGAACGATATAGGCTTATGATTTTTTCGATAAAGATATTTATCTTTTGTTTTGATGATTTTTACTTGTCATAAAATAGCTAACATATATATTGTAGAATTATCTTGATGGGGTCTTATGATCAGTGATCACATGGCATTTTTTTCTACTTGATACAGCATGCTCAAAATAATCGAAAGGTACCGGAGGTGCAGCCACCATGCATCAGAATCCATGGTTCCAACAAATGATACACCGGTAATTTGATCATAGTAGCTTCACTGTTGGAATTCTTCTTCATGCTTCTGTACTTTTTGTATTGTTTTCTTGATGTAGCATTTGCTTCCTTTGTTTGATGAACCTGTAATTTTCGCTCTGCAAATTAGATGTTCTTGGGATGTAATGAAACCTCTTGTTCTATCCTCGACGAGAACCAGTTTCGATATTCTTTGAACTCTTTGCATTGCTGAGAAATGCTTAGTTTAACTCAAAGGGGAAAATATGTTGTGATATAATCCTGTTACGTCCTAGAGATCTGTGCTGCTGCTTTCCCTTTAGTTTAGTAACTTGATGATACTGGAGTATCTAATTTGTTATAATTTGCTTATATAGATCTGCTAAGAAAAGAGTTGGTACTAAGAGGGGGGGATGAATTAGTGCGGAAAGATTACCTTGGTTCAAAATTTTCGTTTCGATTAAATCCGTTTTCGACGAAAAACCATTTGGTAAAGATAATAACTTTGAAAGCATGTGGAAGAGAGTATGTATAGTAAAATAAGTAAGGAGGTTTATAGTAAAGATAAATTTCGTAAATAGAAATGCAAACCAGAGAACTCGCCAATTTTATAGTGGTTCGATCGTCATGACCTACGTCCACTCCACCGATTCCTCTTCCATCGAGGCCATCGGCATCCACTATCGATCTTTCTTTAATAGGCGAAGATCAACCTTCGTCTTACACCTCTCTTCACTTTTTATCAGATTTAGGAAATAACCCTTACAAGCACTCACTCATCTTTCAAACTATTCTAACACTTAGAACTTTGAAGAGGAGGATTCTCACAAGATATTACAACAACGATTTTCCCTTTTAAAATTCTCTGTGCTTGTGTCTTTTAACTAGGGATGAGAGGGGTATTTATAGGCTTCAAGTTGATTCAAATTTAGAGTCTAAAAAATATCTTATCCTTGGTTTCTGGTCCCAAGGCACCACCACCAGGCTTTGAAGGGTACCACCGCTAGTGTTAATCGACACTTACATTGCACTCAAGGCACCACCACCCGCCTCGACGGCACCACCGCCTTGAGGAGGCTGGGTTGGGCAGTACCACCACTTGTAGCCTCTGAGAGTTGTTTTTTAAGGCACCACCGCCTGCACTGAATTATGTTGTTTAGATTTAGACAATTATTACTAAGCTTAAATTATATTGTTCCGCATGTTATTAGCCCATCGACTCTTCGCTCCCATTTCTTCTAAGACATCGCCCTCCTCTTTGCGCCTATTGCTCAATTGGTCGGGTTGACTCAAGAACTCCGATATCCTTGGCACAATATCGCTCTTCTTGGCCCGATGCTCAATCTATGGCCCGAAGCCTTCTATCGATATGTTGACCAATCCTCCAGCTCGACGTTCAATCTTCTAACATGTTCCACTAGCCCAACATGATACTTCCGACTTCAATTGTCTCATCCTGATTGAAGCATTCTACATCACTAAAATCACAGATCAAATCATAAACACTTATCAATTGGTTTCATTATCAAAATATGAGATTCAACAATCTCCCCCTTTTTTATGATAATAACCAATTGATGACAGAGTTAAAATGAACTCCCCCTATCAATATGTTGTATTGATAGAAACTCTTGGATTCAAAAATCCAAGCAAACATGTCATGATTAAAATCATGCATAACATCAATATATTCTCCCTTTGTCATCAACAAAAAGAAGTGTAGCTTTTATTTATTTGAGATACAAGTTCAATACATTGCATCATAAATCTCCAGTTTTATCATCATGCAAGCTAGCAAAAAATTTACAAAATTTTAGAACATGCAAGTTAGCAATTTTGAAATGTTCAAGAAAGCATCTCTTGCTTTTTGAAATATATAAGTTTATAAATTTTGCTAGATGTGCAAGTTAGCATGTTTTGCTTCTTGAGATAAGCAAGATAACACTTCTTTCTCCATGCAATTTGCAAGCTAGCAAATTTTTGCTTCCTTTGCAATGTTTGAGCTAGCAATTTTGCTTCTTTTACAAAGTACAAGTTTCTAAATTTTGCAAGATGAGCTAGCGATATTTCTCTCCTTTTGTCAATGTCAAAAAGAAGGGAAGAATACGATGTTATAATTCTTTTCCCTTTATAATAATTTTCAAGGCATGACAAAGGTAAATAACAAAAATGAATGTCAAACAATCATATATCATTTTTGACAAGAAAGCATGATAGGAAAAATAATCTTGATTCAAAAAGAAGATTCAAGTCTAAAATTCGAGAAATCAAGATCATGACCCGAAAAAGAATATATGAGGAGAGTTTTTACATTTTTTATAATTTGGCTAAATTTAACATTCAAATTAGCAATTTTCTTTCTCCCCTTTATTGTAATCAAGGAAGAAGTAGAGTGGGAAGAACATAATGGTGCAAAATATTTCAATCATTTCAAGACATATGTTATAAATACAAAGAGATCATGTCATGAAAGATAAGACCACTTAAATACTAAACGACATGATTCATATAGTAGATCTCCTCTTAAATAAAATACCAAGAAAAATTATAGGGGTAAAAAGAAAAGATCTTGATTAAGAAAAAATATCAAGTAATTGAAGAATTCAAGATTATGATTTAAATAGAACTCATTCAAATTCAAATTGTCAAATCAAAATCATTTTCAAGAGATTCAATTTAAAGTGATACAAATAGATTCATTAATTTTTTTTTTTAGAAAAATCGATAAAATAGAGAAATTTTTCAAGGAGAAAGGTTTCCTCTTTTTTAGTTTGTTTCATATAAGCATGCTTTTGTCTTTTTTTATGCCAAATCAAAATATATATATATCATCGTTTAAAATAAAAGTGCAAGATTTTCATCATCATAAAAATCATCAAGATCAATAATTCAAATAAATCATCATGTATAACTATTAAATCTCATACATAAAATCGTCAATCATAGTATTACAACATTTAATATATTCATTACATCATTATGCATCATTAAATATACAATCGCCAACACTTACACTATTTCTTCAAATCATCACACTTAAATATAAAATCATCAAGCATGATGCTTACTTTATTACATCAAATCAACATGATTTCATAAGACATTCAAAATCATTTTGTTATAAAACATGTAATTTTGATGATTATTTTTGAAATCACTAGAAAGGCAAGCATGATCCCATTTAACATTTTCATTCCATCGTTAAACATCCAATTAAAAAATATTATATAATTTTTCTAAACTAAATTAAGAATAATTCATAGAAAATATCAAGTAATTTCAAAATAAACTAAAGGCATTTTGATTACCTCATCATCGAAAAGTCGTTTATGAAGTTTGCTACCTCCTCGCCTTTGTTGATTTTCTCCTCGCCTTCTGAGGAGCTTGATTCATCCAAAGTCACCTTCTTCTTCTTGCTTCATAACAAGTAGTTACGTTCTTTTGTTGTTCTTTAATTTTTGTTTAATAAACTTTTTTAAATTTTATAGTGAAGAGTTCAAGTTCACTGTCACTTGAGCTTATGCTTGAGTCGCCTTCATTGTTCTTAGTCTAAAATCCTTCTTATCCTTTGGAAGGTGGTTCTCAAGTTTTTTCACATATATTGCACGTTATTTCATAGGTCATTAAATAATTCTATTAGTTCTTTTTAATCGGAAAGGTATTCAATTTTTTTTATTCTTGAATTACCATTACTTTTGAATCTCAATTCTTATTAAGAGAACGAAAATTTTGTTTACAGGTTCAAAATCTGAAAAACTTCTACCAAGTGCTTTTAAACCATTAACCACATCCATAAAATCCGTACATGTCTCCAATGATTTTGCTTGGTTTCATATGAAACAGTTCAAAATAGTGTATCAAAAAATTAACTTTAGAATCCTTAACACTACTTGTGCCTTCATGTGTGATTTCAAGAGTGTGCTATATATCGAACATCGCTTTAGCAAAGTAGAAACCCGATTAAACTTCAGTTTTATCTAAAGCACAAAATAAAGCATTCAAAGCCTTTTAGATTTAGAGAAAAAGTCTTTTCTCCAAATTATTCCAATGGTTCATTGAAGAGAAGACTTTTGAAATCTATTTTCAATCATATTCCACAAATTTAAATCAATAGAAAGCAAGAAAACTCTTATTCGAGTTTTTCAATAAGTATAATTCGTCCCATTAAAAAAGGGAGGATGAATGAGAGAAAGTCCCTCTTGAAAGTCGAAAAGAGCTATTTCTCTTGGGTGTTAAACTAAATGAGAAATACAAGGCTCTGATACCAATTGTTAGCAAAAGAGTCAGCACTAAGAGGGGGGAGTGAATTAGTGCAGCGGATAGGTTACATCGGTTCAAAAACTACGTTTCGATTAAATTTGTTTCCAACGAAAAATCATTTCGTAAAGGTAATAACTTTGAAAGCATATGGAAGAGAGTAGGCATAGTAAAACAAGGAGATTTGCAGTAAAGATAAATTGCACAAATAGAAATGCAAACCAGAGAACTCGCCAATTTTTTTATAGTGGTTCGGTTGTCGTGACCTACATCCACTCCATCGATTCCTCTTCCGAGGCCATCGGCATCCACTATCGATCTTTTTTTAATAGGCGAAGATCAACCTCCTTCTTACACCCCTCTTCACTTTTTTCGGGTTTAGAGATAACCCTTATAAGCACTCACCTCCTCTCAAACTATTCTAACACTTAGAACTTTAAAGAGGAGGATTCTCACAAGAGATTACAATAGCTTTTTTCCTTTTAAATTCTTTTGTACTTGTGTCTTTTAACCAGGGATAAGAGGGGTATTTATAGGCTTCAAGTTGATTTAAACTTGGAGTCTAAAACATCTCATCCCCGATTTCTTGATCCCAAGCATACCACGTTCTTTGTGTTAGGGGTACCACCGCTAGTGTCAACCGACAATGACATCGCGATCATTAAACCATCGCCTACAGTCTAAGCGGTACCACCTCCGGGAGGCTGTGCTGGTGGTACCACTGCGCTCGCAGCCTCTCGGTTTGTGTTTGGGTGGTACCACCGCCTAGACCAATGGTACCATCGTTGACATAATCTCGAGATCGTGCCACGATGGTGCTACCTCTGGTCACTATTTGGGCCTTTTCATTGGGCCCAACATAGTTCTTACCTGAGTCCAAATGGCCCCCTAATTAGGTTAGCCCAAATCCAATCCTAATTACATGCTAACTACAAAATCTAAGGCAGACTTAAGCAAAACAAGTCCCTAGGTTTTTTGGTTTCTTCCGTTTATCATCCGGCTAACTTTCAAGATCTCCCTAATGTTCTAACGGACTTTAGCAAGCTCTTGGACTTCATGACGATCTTCTTAACGAAGTTTCGATGAGTATCTTCCGCAAGCTCCTGGACTTATTGGCTAATTTCTACAGAACTTCCGGGATGAACGTTTTGACTTCCGATGAACTCTCGAACTCCCAACCAAAATCGATCTCAGGACTTCGACTTCATTTTGCTTTATGCTTTTGCTATCGTAGTTAATCTTGCACATGTAAAACATACTTGGATCTAGACAATTATTACTAAGCTTGAATCATGTTGTTGGGCATGTCATTGGGCCCATCGATGCTTCGTCCGATTCTTCGACGATGATCTTTCATCTTGGCGGCCTATTGCTCAATCGACAAGACTCCGCAACTCCGATATCCTTAGTGTAATATCCGCTCTTCTTGGCTCGATACCCGAATCTATGACCAGAAGCCTTCTGTCGATACGTCGACCGATCTTCCGGCTTGACATCCAATCTTCTGACATGTTCCACCGACCCAACATGATTCTTCCTGCTTTAATTGTCTCATCTTGATCAAAGCATCCTTCATCACTAAAAATACAGATTAAATCATAAATACTTATCAAATGGTTTCATCATCAAAATACGAGATTCAACAGGACCTTCCTGATGCTATGGTATTGTTTTCAGCCTATAATGTTGACTCAGTTTTTAACTCAGTCCCACTCAAATATGATTGTTCATTAACATATTCCTTGGATGAAGTTACAGTTGTTTCAAGGTGCTTTTCTTCATAACTAAGGAATGCATTAAGAAAGTTGGTTACTAGTTGTAAAACACTTAATTTTAAAATTTCTATGCATAAAGGGTTGTTTTATGCACTAGTACTTATTTGGTTATTTAGGGCTTAGAAAGAACTTTTAGAAACTAATGATATTTTTGGCGTAAGCTTCCTTAGAGTTCTCTTAAACTTTATATCTCTTGATGCTTGCTTTATGGTGAGTCTTTTATTTTTAGTTATATATCATTGTTTAATTTCCTCTGGGTGGTGAACTTTTTTATACCCTTTTATGATTTTAAACTTGGTGGTGAGTTATTTTTCGATCTTATTAAAGTATTATCGAGTTCATATTTTCTATCCTAAAACTGTACCATCGGGCTTTTTTTCTAAATCTATTCTACTTTACCCCCATTTTGCATCACAATCGATATCGCTTTGATATTATAGCCAAAAGCTAGAGATCATGGTAAAGCCGAATAGAAAAGATATATTTGGTGAAGGTAGTGACCATGAAGATGATGTCGAGTCATTAAGGCTATTGTTATGAAGATTATTACGTAGTCTACTAGAAAAATGAAATAATTGAAGAACTTTGAAGTAGACACAACCAACATGAAAATGGTGTTCAAGAATTTACTTTTGATAATGATACACCTCCTCATTCAAGGAGTCGAGAAGATTTTGGGCAAGACATGTAGTCTAAGATTAGTGGCAAGAACAAATACAACCCCAAGATTGAATATTCCAGAGTTTGAAGGTAAAATTAATATTGATAACTTTATTGATTGGCTTAATATAGTGGAAAGAATTTTCGATTTTCATGAAACCACCGAACAAAAAAAGAAAGTAAAACTTGTGGCATTTAAACTTAGATAGAATGTATCTTTTGGGTGGGAAAATATGAAGAAACAAAGAGAATGTGAGGGGAAGAGTATGATCGTGGCATGGGAAAAAATGAAAAGGAGTCAAGAGAAAATATTTACCTAATAATTATTTGGTAAGAGATCTTTCAAAATTCATAATTTTAAGCAAAAAAAGATCTTTAGTGTGGAGAGTATATAGTAGAATTCAATAATCTAATGTTAAAAGAAGTGCTTGTGGAACCAGAAGAATAAACCATTGCAAGATTCTTATGAGGTCTAAAGTATGAGATTGCTAAAGTTGTTCAACTGTAGTTATATTGGTCTTTAAATGATGTGAGCAAGCTGGCATTAAAAATTAAAAAGCAATAGAATTTTGAAAAGAGTTCTCGGTACAATTTAAAAGAAGGCTATACAAAAGGAGGAAGTTTCAAGCCTATTGTCCAAAACAAAGGTGATATCGAAGGTGTATAAAAAGGGTAAAGAATCTGCTGGCAGAAAAAAAAAAAACCTAATTATTCTATCTCAAGTGGTCAAAAATGCTTCAAATATTATGGTTTTGGGCATATTGCTTCATATTATCCGAATATGAGGATTGTAACTTTGGCTGAAGATCATAGTGATGGAAGAGAAGATGAAGTCGATGATGAACCAAAATATGATGAAGATGAGGAAGAGATTACTTATGTAGATCATGGTTTGTCTATTGTATTGCAATGTAGAAGATAAGGATGAAAGTTGGTGAGAAAAACGTGTTCACACTAAATGCACTTCTTGGCAAGGTGTGCTTTGTGATCATCGACAATGCAGCTTTGAGAATATGATATCTTTAGAGATGGTGCGGAAGCTAAAGTTGGATACAATCCCTCATCCACATTCAAGATCAATTATGTTGGTTGCAAAAGAAAATGATATCAAAGTAACTAAAAAAGTTTAGTTTCGCTTTCGATTTGCAAGTATTATAAAGATGAAGTATAGTATGATGTTGTTCTATGGACGCTTTGTCATTTGCTATTAGGAAGACCTTGGTATTATGATAGAAGGGTGTTATATGACGGCTACAAACATACTTATTCTTTTTAAGGTGAACTAAAAAGAAGATTATCTTAGCTTTATTACAACCTTCCTCGGAAATCAGTGCACCAAAGAAAGAAGTTAGTGCTTTTATATCCACGGTGAATGCAAAGATGAATTAGACAAGGGTGGTCGGTTTTGGCCCTAGTAGTAGTAGAGGAGAATGAACAACATAAGGAGACACCAACAATTATGAAATCAATCATAGAGAATTTTAATATGTTATAAATCGAAAGAGATTCCACATGGCCTTCCATCTTTGTGAGACATCTAACATCACATTGATTTTATTTCGGGGCTATTCTACCTAATAAGACAGCATATAAAATAAGTCCTAAGGAGCATGAAGAACTTCAAAGACAAGTTGATGAATCAGTGAAAATGGGTTAATTCTGGAGAGCATGAGTACTTGTATGATTCCAAACTTATTGGTGCCCTCGGAGAAGGATGGTTCTTGGAGAATGTGCAATGGACAAATCCAAGACCATCAACAAAATTATAGTGGACTATCAAGCTTTCCCATTCCAAGGTTAGATGATTTACTTGATTAATTATGTGGTGCTTCTATTTTCTCTAAAATTGATTTGAGGAGTGGCTATCACCAATTAAGAATGAGGCCCTGAGATGAGTGGAAAATAATATTTAAAAACTAGAGAAAGCTTATATGAATGATTGGTTATATCATTTGGGGCTATCTAATGCTCCTAGTACTTTCATGAGATTTATAAATCACATATTTAAGCCATACATTAGAATATTTGTTGTAATTTACTTTTGATAATATATTGGTATACAAGAAGAGTGAAGAAGAGCATATGACTCATCTTAAAGAGATCTTTTTATTTTGAGAGACAGCAAAAAGCTTTTATGATAATATAAAGAAGTATGATTTTTTTACCATAATGTGGTATTTTTTTTTTTATGTTGTTTTTAAAAATAGAATCATGATGGATCAAAAACAAGGTTGAAGCTATTCTCAATTGGCTAACACCTACTTCATTGCATAATGTGAGGAGTTTCATTGCTTAACTTTTTTTACGAAAGATTCATAAAGGGTTTTAGCTCTATTGTCACCCAATCACCGAATGTCTAAAAATATGATAAATTTAAATGGATTAGTGAGGCTAATGATGCTTTGAGCTTTTAAAAAGAAATATGACCGAAGCTCATATCTTACTTTTACCAAATTTTGACAATATGTTCGAGGTTGAATGTGACGTCTTTAATGTGGGAATTGGTGTTGTTTTGAGTCGAGACGGAAAGCCTATTGCCTTTTTTAGTAAGAAGCTAAAGATAACGAGAAGGAAATGTTCTATCTATGACAAGGAGTTTTATGTCATTTATCTAGTTTTATCTCATTGAAATCAAGATCGCCTTGCTAAGTCATTTGTCCCATATTCTGATTATGAGGTATTAAAGTTCATTAATCACCAACATAAGCTAAACAAGAGGCATGCAGCTTGGGTGGAGTTCTTGCAATCTTATAACTTTACAATCAAGCATAAATCTGATGTTCAAAATATAGTTACTGACGTCGTATTGAGCAAAAAATATTCTTTATTTTCAATGATGAAAGTCAAAGTGGTTAGATTTGAGATATTCAAATATCTCTATGAGAATGATTTAGATTTCGGATTAATATAGTAGAGTTGTAAATCAGGTTCCTTTCAATAATTTTCTATCTTTGATGGGTTTCTTTTTGGAGCTAATGCATTGTGTATTCCATCTTGTTCTTTGAGATAAGAAATTATAGTTGGTGTTTTGAGAGGACATTTCAAGAGGAAAAAAGACTCTAGCTCTTATTCAATCAATTTTTTTATTGGCCTAAGATATCGAGAGATGTGAAGATACATGTAAAGCAAAATCGAAAGTGTGTCATTTGGTAAAAACAAGAAGTCAAATTTTGGTTTATACACTCCTTTGCCGCTGCCAAATGCTCTCTAAGAGGAAGTAAGTCTTGATTTCATTTTGGGACTCATAAGAACTCAAAGGCACAAGGATTCTATCATGGTTATTGTTGATAGATTTTCAAAATATCTCACTTTGTTCCCCTAATAAATCGAATGATGCATCTCATATTACTGATTTATATTTTAAGGAGACTATTAAATTGCATGATATTTCAAGAACTATGGTGTCCGGTCGAGATTCAAAATTTCTTAGTCATTTTTTGAGAACTTTTTGAGGAAATTGAGTACTTTTTTGAATTTTAGCAGCTCTCATCATCCACAAACTGATGGGCAAACTTAGGTAACGAACGTAAGCTTGGGAAACTTAGAAGCTATGTTGACAAGAACATTAAGTAATGGATCTCATTCTTCCACAAATTGAGTTTGCTTCACAATCATTCCATGCATCATAGTATTGGTAAGAGTATTTTGAGGTTACTTTATGGTACTAATCCCACTGGGTCCTTTGACTTAATCCTCGCTTCTACAACTAAGCAATTTAGTAGAGATACTCATGAAAGAGCTAAGTAGATAAAGAAGCTGCATGAGGATGTTAAAGTAACCATTGAGAAACAAAATGAGAGGTACATGCAAGCCGCCAATAAACACATAAAACATGTAGCTTAATACAGTGATTTAGTCCTGATTCATCTAAGGAAGGAGAGGTTTCCACCGAAAAATTTTAAAAAATTAAAACTAAAGGCGATGGTCCATTCAGTGGTGCTTAAGAGAATTGGTAAAAAAAATCCTTACGAGATCGAAGTTACCAAGATTACGAGTGTCCCCAACATTTAATGTGGTCGATTTAAGTCCTTTTCATAATCATGTTTATGAAACAAATAAGGACTTAAGGATAAGTCTTTTTTCAACTAAGGGAGATCGACATGAATGCCTAATTTGCTATAACTTTTATATAGACCTTGTTGATACTATATGATATTGTTTTCAAATTTATAATGTTGACTCCGCCAACTTAGCCCCACTTAAATATGATAGCTCATTAGCACATTCCTGGATAAATTTATAGTTGTTTCAAGGTACTTTTCTTCATGACTAAAGAATGCATTAAAAAAATTGTTTCATGCACTAATACTTATTTGGTTGTTTAGGGCTTAGAAAAAATTTTAGAAATCGATGATATTTTAGTAAAGCTCTTTTAGAGTTCTTTTCTTAAACTCTACATCTCTTGGATGCTTCATTGAGTAGTAAGTCTTTTTTTTTTCAGTTCTATATCCTTGTTTAATTTCCTTGGGATGGTAAACTTTCCTCAGATCCCTTTGTGATTTTAAGTAGTTATAGTGATTTAAATAACTTCTGTAATCATGATCTAGTGGTTATGGGGTAGTATAACTATGTCTATATAAATGTAATATAGTTCCTTTAAAGCAAAAATATAGAGATGTGCATTTGGTATCTTGAGTGTTCTTCTCAATCCTACGTTTTTAAATACTATAATCGGTTTCTTGGTCGAAAGATTCTTTTTACTGTTATCAGTAATATTATGTTTTCCTTGTCCTTACGACCCGTTGTGGTGTCAGACTAGTTTTAATATGAACTAGGCATTATGACCTCAATGGTGATTCCTGCTAGTCCATGGAGTTAACAAACCAATCACGTGAGTGATGGCACGTGTGACAATACAGAATCTTTTTGCTTATTATATTTTGGTATATCCTTTATTGATGCGTAAATGCGTATATGTGATGTCCTTGGATTGTCTGATGGAGATGGGATGAAGTGGGATCCACTACGATAATGGGAATCGATTCACCTTCAAACACATATCCCTAAATAATCCAGGTCATAGGATTTTCAGGGGACATGTGATATATACGGGATGGTAGTGTCTTGTATCGTCAAATTATGATGGATAAATTTGGTCATGTTTCGTGTAGGGACTAGGGATAAGTCTGATTCCTCAATGGAGAATGAGTTCTGATTGATCAGCTTCCTGGAATCTTGGATGGTTGATGATACCTTATTGTCGAACCTGACATTCAGTAAATCCCCTAGTGTGGTATCTCTAGTCCTGAACTTGGGAACCCACCAATATCTGTATGAGTGCTCCACTCTTTGATACCGGCACTTATAGGTTTGGCCCGAGATCTAATGCAGTTGATCATTGGGAATTGGTAATTAAATTATACGAGGGCTATTGAGTGTCGATAGGGATCATCCCTCTCGTCATCATGAAGGGAATATCCCATGTGTTTCTTGCTCGGAATGAATCCCAGCGGTCATTCGGGTTGAAAAAAGTTCTCAGGGAGAATCCAGGTTAATGAACACAGCGGTCTGGATATTAGATGGATGAGGACTATAGGTTTATGGTAACTAGGCCAATTGGTCAAATGGTTAGATTCCCACTTGTCGTCGGGGATTAGTATTGGCCTAAATGCCGTCAAGTAGTCGATGAAGTCAGTGGATTATTCAGGAGATAATAATTCGGAGTTAAAAGTTAAACGCAGTATGACTCACGGCCATTCGATATTGGGCCTAGAGGTCACACACATATGGTGGCATTATCGATGAGTAGAGGTTTGGATATGAGATATCCAGGAGGCCTTGTCTTATTGGATCAGAATCCAATACCCGCAAAGGGAAGGACCATTAGGGTTTGACAGGGATCTCTATAAATAGGGAGGGATTCACAGCCTCATGGAGCTAGAGTCTTTGCTTGCCTTTCCCTATTCTCTCTCCCTCTCCACCTGGAAGGCACGGGTTTGAGGAGGATCGGATTCCTTTGTTGTATGGATCCAGCTAGAGGAGGGACCCTTGACTCCTTTCACCCTCTCCTAAGGATCTGCAAGGAAACAGGGATATCTCGATCTCTAGGTAACACAATCTCTATCGGGGTTTTGTGTTTTCTTGATTTTTTTACCAATCTTCGCGCCATGACGCGAACATCTTTTTTTTTTTGGAATGGGGATTTTTTGTTTTCTTGTTCTTCAGCTGCCCCAGCGTATGATGTCCCCCATGATTTCTGAGGGAAGGTATCGAACCCAGGGTTGTTTGTCACGAATGATTGGCGGGAAAAGCGTGTGTTGTGTTTAGGAAGAATGTGGCGTCAAAAACGTTCTGGCCGACAAAGGCGCTATTCGCGACCAGAAACTGACCACGTCAGCAGCTTATCTTTACTGGCCGTTAGGCCACTGTAGCCCGACGGCCGAGGCGTGGTCTGCCTTCTTGAAGGAACTTGTGAGCTACAGCGACCCCATGGCGCCCCTGCCGCATGGTGAGGCGGTCGCGCTGCCGTATGAGCTGAGAGCCGTGGGGCCGCTGACGCCTTGCTCCGCTCTCCCAAAACCCCGCAGGCGGCCGCTTTGGGCTTCCCTAGTGGCCGGCGCCCAAGGGCGCCACCAGCATGGCGTAAATGCGCCCTCGCCCTCGCCCCGCCTGACGCCATGTAGGGTGGCGGCGGCTGATAAAGATGGGGTTTTGATCCAAAGGGCAGTTTTGCCCACATAATTTGGAAATTCGGTTTCTCTTTGTCCAAAATTATGAAAATACCCTTGAATTGAAAAATTCCCTACATGTCCTGATTTCAGAAAAATATTAATTAATTAAATTTTTAGTTGATTATTATTTTTATTATTATCTAGTAGTCCTACATTATGATGATTATTTATACATGTGATGTATGATGTGTCAGACCGGATAATCATGGACCTTGATGTGTGTACTTTGATTATTATTATTGGGTACGGAACCTCCATTATATTTCTCGTTTATTGTTGGGCCTGCGTTACTATGATTAAGTTATAATCACAGGAGGCCTTGGCCGAGGGAGGCGTGGATCTGATCGCGGGACCCAGGAGACGGGCGATGGTGAATGCATGAAATACATCAAGATGCGTCAACAGGCAAAATAAGGGCAAAGATGGGCGTCACAGAGCATGGAGATGCACCGTTGCACACATAGATCTTGATGTGAGTGATTGAAGCCCTCTTGGCACGGGCCCTAATCATATTAGGTTAATGGTCCCCATGATCATTCATTGTGATTGCCTAAACATACTAGATATGTATATATTTTGCATCGATGTAGATATATATTAAATGTATATGTGTGACATGTCATATTAGGAACCAAATTATAGAAACATCTCGATAATATTATTGGTTGTAGCGTGAGGCAATTAAATTGACCCCGCGTGGCCTTCCATCGTTATGGTAGGCGATTCCGATTTAGGTTGAGTTGTTGAGTCCCTCGAGACTCACCTATATCGATTGAAATTTTATCTTCTTCGACATAAAGATATCAGGTGACCTAAGGACATGGTATGCTTAGTTGAGTCCCTGAGGGGTATATCATCAAATCGGACTCATCTTGTAGCGAAGGTGTTGACTTAGCAAAACATCATAATTTGGGGATTCCCTGAAGGCCATGGTGGTGAGGGAGGCCGAACAGGGGCCAGGGAATCACAAAGGAGTACCTTTTTGGCAAAGGTTGCCTACACTTTTGAAGTGCAGTTGTGGTTGATGGATCCTCACCGATGTCTTTGGGATCGATCCCAGGTTTCATTTGCTACTTGGTTCACTAAAGTCTTTGACTGGATTTGTTAATTAAATGGGAGACATATTAGATAAGTCATATCTTGATAGTTTATTTCTTTACAAAATCTGCATGTTATTCATTTTACTACATCTTTATTTCAGAAAAATGTGGCTTTTGGAATCCTTCATGTGGCATGCCATTAATGGTCCCAAATTATATGGATTGGCTCTGGTTAAAATTGTTCTCTGGTGGAGAAAATCGATATCTCGTCCTTGATCTGATGATACTCACTGAAGAGGGCAAAGGCAGGATGAGATCTGGCTTCATTGAAAGTACATTGATGACTCACTCTTGCACAAGTGCTATATATTTGGGCTCTATGACTCGTTTCTAGAGACAACATGAAAAAATGGATGCGGATCCATTCTCTACATGTGTAGAAAATTGTTTGAGGAACAGGGAAGACTCAACAATATGAATATCAAGAGCCTTTTCAGCTAGGATGTTGGGGGGACACGGTTGGAACCATGTCTAAAAGATGATTGGTGGATAGAGAAACTCACAGGTCTAGGAATGGTCCTATGGGATAACTTGTGTGTGGACATTGTGCTTCAGTCCCTGCAGTTCCTTTCACGGTTCATAATGAATTTTAATATGAACAAGCGAAGGGGTGACTCTCAAGCTCCCCCTCAATATGTTGAGGGAGGGCAAAGTACTATTATTAAGAAAGCCAGTTCTCTACCTTTGGTGAGACCGAAAAAAAAAAAGAGAAAGGTCCCTTAAGAAGGGAAAGGGCAAGGAGCAAACAAAAAGGTAAAAGCAAGGTTGCTAAGAAAAGACCAACAAAGGACAAAGGATAGTGCTTCCCTCTATGGTAAAGATGGGACATTGGAAGAGAAAGCTGCAAAAGTACCTTGCAAAGAATGGGAAACAAAAGCAGTGAAGCTTGGGTACATTCATGATCGGTCTCCATTTATTGACTCTTATGATAACACATGGGTATTGGATACTGGTTGGTGCTTATCATATACGCAATTCGTTACGAGGGTTTGGTAAGACCAGGGGAGACTTCTGGATGGGATGGACCTCAAGATGGGTAATGGAGCAAAAGTTCTTTGTATTAGCTGTTTGGAGGTCGCCCTACATCGCCTAGTTTTTTTTTTTTATTGCATTAGATGCATGTTATTTTGTTCTTCTATTATCAAAAACATTATCTCCATTTCATGTTTAACGGTTAGTGGATATAAATTTGTTTTGAGAACAATGATTGTTGATATTATTAGATGATAAGATCATCAGAAAGGAACATTACATAATGGTTTATTTATGTTAGACACCCTCCATATCATGAGATGTAAATATGTCAAAAGGAAGCAGATGAGTTGGTGCATATGGCATTGTAGGCTAGGTCACATCCATAAAAGAAGGATTCAAAAGTTGCTAAATGATGGATATCTAGATCCATTTGACTATGTGTCATATACAACTTGTGAGCCTTGCATTAAATGGAAAAGCCAAAATCTCATTTAGTAGGGAGCTGGGAGAGAGCCAATGAGTTGGACCATACCTAATTGTGATATCATGGACCCATATCAACTCATGCCATTGGAGAGTTACTCCTACTTCATGGCCCATTCTTGATTGATTTCTCAGGGTATGGATATGTGTACCCAATGTACCAGAAGAGGGCCTTTGAGAAGTGGAGAAGTATATAAACTAGGGTGGAAGCAGGAGCTGGAAAAAGTATCAAAACTCTCCGAGTCGGTCCGAGGGAGGTGAATATTTAAGTATAGAGTTTACCAGTTCCTCGGAGACCATGGGATATTATCCCATGGACACCTCCTTGCTCACCCTCAAGCTCAATGGTGTCTCTGAAAGGGAGAAATCGTACATTATTAGATATAGTACGGTAAGTGGGTGAGTTTGACCTACCCATCTCGTTCAGGGGATATGCCACAGAAACCTTACCTTAGGTTCGACGAGTTTAACTAAGTCAGTGATGTCCACACCACTTATAGAATATGGAAAGGAAAGCCTGATCTTAAGGTTGTTAAGATCTGGGGCCTGCCCGTGTTAGAAACCATGACCCATTCGGAATTAGAATCGAGAATGACGATACTGGAATTTGTAGGATACCCCAAGGGAAACTTGTGGGTATTATTTCTATCATCCTAGGGACCAAAATATCTTTGTAGCTATAAGAGCAGTGTTCCTTGAGAAACACATTCTTGTGAGCAGGTGGAGAAGAATGATAGAATTGGCTAGTTGGAGAACCAAGCTCAAGCACCACCAGAAGTCACGTTAGGGTACCTATCACACAAGTATCAACTTTACGCCAGATTAGGACAGAGAGTATCTCATCCTCCTCGAGAGAGATATGTGGGACATTAGAGTAGAGGATGTAGAGGATATTATTGATCTCAAACCTACAGAGACTATTATGAAAGTATAGACTCAGGGAGGGAAAAAAGCCATGAATTCGAGATGGATTCTATGTACTCAACAAGTTTCGAACCCTAGTTTATGCGCTCGGGTTGTATTGTACCCATAGGTTGCAAATTGGATCTTTTAGAAAAGATGGGAGTAGATGGAAAGGTAGAGACCTATAAAGCAAGGCTAGTGGCTACAAGGTATCGTCAAAGGCAGGTGTTGTTCTGAAGAAACTTTTCACGTGTGATGCTAAATCAACTATCATAATTCTATTGTTTATCAGAAAGCACACTATGATTATGAGATCCGCGGAATGGATGTGAAATAGCATTCCCTGATAGAGACTATAGGAGGAGGTGTATATGATGTCTGACTGGGGATTAAGTATCCAGAGCTACTAGATAAGGTGTGTGGGTTTGCTTAAATCATTTATGAATTTCTGTAACTTCAGAAGTTGGAACATAAGATTTGATGAAGATGATCGAATCTTATGATAAGATCAAACGAATGAGCCTTGTGTATACAAAGGTAAGTGGGAGGCTATCACCTTTTAGGTTGTTATGTGGATGACATCCTAAATCATTTTAGAATGGAATGAATCCATCGGTGAAGCGGTTATCTAGACCTTCTCCATGAAGGACTTAGGAAGCATCCTTTATATCTTAGGATTAGAATCTATGAGATAGATCAAGAGATGCTTAGAAACACATCCAGGTCGAATACAGCCGAAAACTATTGTCAAAAAAGGTTTGGTGGACGGAAAATTCAAAAGGTCTCACATAACGATGAGGAATGGGATATCAACTTACTACTAATATGTAAACCCCAAAGACTCTCGGGCGAACATGGATATGATACCTTATGCCTCAAAGAATAGGTTCATCATGTATGCCATGCTATGTACTAGGCGGATATAAGCATGCTCGTGAGTGTCACGGCGGTGTCACAGGATCCGTGCTTGAGCACCTGAAAGCGGTAAAGTGTATCCCAAGTACTTGAGAAGGGATAAGGATCTTTTACTAGTATATGGAGGTAATAGCCTTAAGGTGGAAAGGCCACAACGACTAAGTTTTGGGTCGATGTCCATGATAGCAAAGTTGAATTGAGGTATGTGTACCACCTTGAATGGAGAATGTCTTTGGAAGAGTTCAAACAAGATATCACTACTGACGACCATAGAGTACATTGCTGCATCGGTCGTGAGGAGAATACAGTTGAAAAGTTCATCACAATTTAAATTCGTCTTACGGTGTGAGCCGATCTCCCTATATTACTGACAACAATGGAACCCAGTGCCAATGAAGAACCTAGGTCTCATAAAAATCTAAGCGTATTACAGGAGGTTCCACCTTATCCCGGAGAATCATTGTAGGAGATGCTTGATGGAAGAGTTCCATCAGAAAGATAACAACTGCAGATCCCATACATTCTAGAAACTAGTTGTCCTCATTTGTCTTGGAAGAGCATCATGGGAGTCTAATAGGGATCGAACCGCATGGGTGATTAGCTTTAAGGTCAAGTGGAGATTGCTAGTCGTAGGTACCCGATGAGAGCCCGATAGTAGTGATGTACGTGTGACTTGATACAGAATCTTTTACTTATTATATTTTTGGTATATCCCTTTGTACTATTGCATAAATGCATATATATATTGTGATAATCCTTGGATTTATCTGATGGGAATGGATCGTGATGAGATCCACGATAATAGAGATCGATTCACCTTTAAACACATATCTAAATAATCCCGGTCATAGGATTACCTTTCGAGAGGGACATCATGATGGATAGGCTGGTGTCTTTGTATACCCGTCCATATGATGGATGCACCCATTTGGTCATGTTTTCGTGTAGGGACACTAGGGATGGTCGATACAGTGCTCATTGGAGAATGAGTTCGCGATTGATCAAAACTACGGAATCTTTGGATGATTTGATGCCTTGTGTTTGACGGCGGCGATTAGTAGTCCCCTAATGGTGTATAAATTCCTTAGACTTGAGACACAAGGATGTCTGTATAAAGTGCTCCACTCTTTGATACCAGAACTATAGGTTTGTTGTCCCCGAATCTATACATTTGGTCATTAGGTGGTGATCTAAACCTTAGGGAACTAATGAGTGTAGATAGAGGATCATCCCACGGCATCGTGAGAATATCCCGTAATGTTCTTGCTTTCGACAAATCCCTGGCAGGGTCCATTGGGATTGAAAGAGTTCTCGGGAGAATGGAATTAAAGCCCGAACCAGTAGAAAGAGGCAAACAATTACGACAACACCATGCTCAAATATACGGTCGATTTATTAAATGGATGACTATAGGTACATAGTAACTAAGAACGGAGCGGGTCCAATGAGTTGGATTCCCTGTATTGTGCAGGGGACTACGAGCGTGGTGGCCCTAATAATACGTTAATAGTCGATGAGTCAGGCAATTATTATGAGGCCAATAATTCCAGCGGATTCAAAATGAGTTACATTGGTACTTATATTTCCTTGTGCTTCGATATTGGGCCTAGAGGGTCACACACACATATAGTAGGCATTGCGATGAGTAGAGTTGGATATGAGATATCGGGATGGAGCTTTGTCTTGGATGCAGATCATTACCCACTAGAGAGGACCCATAGGGGTTTGACAGGATCTCTATAAATGGAGGGATTCCTGACCTCATGGGTTAAGAGTCTTCGCTTGCCTTTCCTTCTCCTCTCCCTCTCCACCTTGAAGAGGCCCGGAGTTTTGAGGAGGTCGTGTAACCCTCGCCGTGGATCCACCGCTAGAGAGGAGGACGCCAAGCCTCCTTCACCCTCCTAAGGATCTGCAAGAAGAAAATGGGATATCTGATCTCCTAGGTGCCTGAAATCTCTATCGCAGTTTTGTGTTTACGGATTTTGGCGCACACCAATCAAGAAGATTCATCTAACATCTTTTAAATGAGGATTTTTGTTTCTTGTTCTTCATTGCGCATATGATATATGCATTATGATTTTAACAATTCCATGTCTCGACCCACTTATCCCCATCTTCTGTTAAAGAAAATAAGATTTTGGAGTATCAAGATAGAAGACTCTATTCAAGTCTCAAGATCTTTGGGACTTAATAGAGAATGGTCTCTGAATCAGGATAATGAAATGTTAGAGAATAGAAAGAGGACTCAAAAGGCATTGTTCTTTATTTAACAAGTTGTACATGCGAGGCGATCTTCTCAAAAAATTCTGACGACAACCTGAAACAAAGCTTGGTTGATACTTTAAATGAATTTCAAGACTTATCAACCTCAAACAAGCTTGGTTGATACTTTAAAATGAATTTCAAGGCTTATCGAAGGGTGATTATGGTAAAACTTCAAACCCTTAAATTATTGAGTTTTGAAATTTTGTTCATGAAAACAATGAAGTTGCAAGATTTTTTTCTCAAGTGATCCAAATTGTTAGTCAAATGAAATCTTACGGGTGAACATCTTCCTGATCATATAATTATTGCAAAAGTTTTGTGAAGTTTAACTCCAAAATTTGATCATGTTGTTGTACCACAATTAGGAGTCAGATTTATCTACTTATTCATTTGATGAACTAATGGGTTCCTTACAAGCACATGAAGTAAGGTTGAAATCGGTCACTAAAAAAAAAGTGAAGAAAAACATTTCAGGTTAAAAGGAGTCACCTACTTCAAAAAGAAAAAAAAATCACTGAAGAGGATTGGTAGAGGAGGATTTTCGTGGTAAAGAAAAAATGGAAGAGGAAGATGACACTTTGATGGGCATGATGAACAAAGGTAATCAAATTATGATCAAAGAAATTGTTATAGAATTCAAATGTCACTATTGTAAAAAAATTTGATCATATGAGCACAGATCACGAAATGAGAAAAAGCAAGCAAGTTATGTGGAGGAAAATGAAGAAAAATAGTAACTGTTTATGACTCATTTCACAAGTTCATAATATTCAAAATGAGATTTTTTTCTGGATAGTGGATGTTCAATCATATGTCGGTATAAAATTAATATTTAACAATATTAATGAACTAACAAGTTGAAAGTTAGACTTGGAGATAGCAAAGCAAATCCAAGTGAAGAGAAATGAACAATTGAGGTGAAATAAAATCAAGGGAAGGTAAAATACCTTGATAATGTTTTCTTTGTTCCTACTATCACATAATTTATTTGAGTGTTGGACAATTGATAGATAATAGATATTCAAGTAATATTTGATGATGGTTCATGCGCTTATTATAGATAAAAAATTTGGTTTGATTATAGTAAATGTTTGCATGACACAAAATAAGATGTTTCCACTTGATGTGTCAAATATTGAAAGGCATAAACATATCACAACTTAAAAAAGAATAAGTCTAGTTTATGACATTTAAGATATGGACACCTTAACATTAGGGTTTAAGGTTGTTAAGTCAAAAAAGGAATGGTTTTTGATTGTCTAAAAATTAATACACTTGATGTATGTGAATGATGAATTTACGACAAAACAAAGTAATAAACCATTTCTATTGGAAAATGAATGGAGAGAATCCAATTGTTCTTGAAATAATTCATGCAGACTTATTGGACTTATGAATACAAAATCATTTGATGGAAGTCAATATTTTTTATTGCTTCTTAATGATTATAGTCGATGAGTTTATTTATATTTTTGAAATTCGAAATCTAAAAACATTTGATAATTTTTGAAAGTTTAAGACACTTGTAGAAAGGCAAAGTGGTAGATATAAAAACACTTGGGACAAATAAAAGATGGTAAATTTTATCTAATGAGTTTAGTTCTTTTGTGAAAAAAAATGGTTTCACAGAGAATTGATAGCAATTGGGATCAAGGAAGTACTAAGAGGGGGGGGGCGGTGAATTAGTGCAGCTGAAAACTTTTGCGATTAAAACGCTGTGTTCGAACGACAAAACAATTTGATGTAAAATCTAATTCTAAGACTACTTTAGCTTAAGATTAAAGCGAGATGGCGTTTAAAGTAAACGGCTTAGGCAGTTTGGCAGTTTATGATAAAAATCGGGTATACAGCAAATCAATCCAACGTTCTCACGATAAAGAAGGTTTACGCCTAAAACGGTCAACTTTGAAGATACTGAACTTTGAAATATGTTTTGTAAATTATGAAGGCAGTTTGCAGTTATAATTGAGTCAAAACGAACGTAAACTAAAATGTAATGAATGATGCAACATCGGGATTTACTGCGTAAAGCGAGATTAGGAAAGTTCCGAACTTAGAAACTCGTTCGAAAAAGCATAAAAGGCAGTAGCGATTTAGAGGTTTTGCGATAACGATAAAATGCTCAAAGTAAATGCAAACTTAGAGATTTGAAGTGGTTCGGCCAGTCTTGACCAACTTAATTTTTGGCTTCCTCAACCAATTTAGGTCCATCGACGTCAATAGAGGCTCTTCCTTCTAATAAGCGAGGCCAACTGCCCCTTTTTTACAGTTTCACTCCTTTTTTGACGGACTCGGAGACCAACCCTTACAGAATTTTTTCTCCTCTCTTTACAACTCAAAACTTTGAAGGAAGGAAGGAGAACTTTTTGGCCCACAATAATTTTGAGCTCTAAAATTACGAGAAAAGATCAAGATTTCGGTATGTCTGTGTTTTTTTCCTGCGGCTGAATGGTGGGTATTTATAGGCCCTAAACCCAGTTCAAATTTGAGCTCAAAAAACTATCAACCTTGGACCATCGCCGGTAGTTTATCCTCTCGATCAAGTGTTGCACCGCTTAGCGAGTTCAGATCGAAAGCCTTTGGGTGTGCCACCTCATGTTGCACCGCCCCGAAGCTTCGAAGACCGAGGGCTTTCGGTGATTCTACCTCTCGCTGGGCGATTACCACCGGCCACCGCCGAAGATCGAGCCCGGTGCCACCTTCCAGCTAGGCGGTTAATCGCCTCTCCTCGGGAGACTTAGCCCGAGCGCAGTGCTACCTCTGCTTCTGGGCGGTTGCACCTCCAGACAATCCCGAGTGCAGATGGGTTTGATCCATTCGCCCAATTCTGGGCTTTTTTCAGGGGCCCCAATTGCCCCAAGATCATTTCCAAAGGATTGTGCTAACCTCATTTCCAAGACAATCATTATAGGCCAACCTTCTTCCGTGAACCAAATCCTAAGACGATGAACCCTCGGCTTGCTCCGGGACGCTTTCAACCGGACTCGGCCGATCCACTTCCGTTCAGTGAGCTTCTTTTGGCCATGAACTTTCAGTTTGTTCTCGCCGACCTCAGGCCGGCCATCCAGAACTTCCATGAACTCGAACTCTGACGTCCTTTGTCCCCAGACTCAGTGCAACTCACGTTGCTTGTCCTTTCATAAGTGGTTAATCTGCCTTAAAATAAGAAAACTGATCGAGGCAGATTAATCCTAGCAATTAACAAGTTGTCAGGCATGGTGGTCATGATGCGATTCGTTTCTCTCCACCGCGACCCTATTGCTTAATCGTTTCTGTAACTCCGATATCCTTAGCACAATATATACTCTTCTTGGCCATTCTGACCCGAAGCTTATACGTAGATGTCAGTAGATCCGCCCAAGTCAATCTAACATGTTCTTTCGCACAACATGGTTTTTGCTTTTATTTGTCTCATCTTGATCGGGCGCATCTGCGTCACCAAAGCGCAGATTAAATCATAATATATATCGGCAGTTTAATCATCAAATACGATTCGCCAATCTCCCCTTTTTGATGATGACAACCACTTGATGAAAGTTAAACTTAACTCCCCCGGGTTTAAAACAAACTCCCCTATCAATACCATATTTACAAAACCTTGAATTCAAACTGAATTCAAGTCATTGGTAATATTCATCATGAATACTTGCAATACGTCATCATGAACTTATGCATAAACTTATGTGTAATATCATACTTCTCCCCTTTGTCATCCCAACGAAAGGAGAAGTATCACAATCAGCCCGCCAGGATATTGGTTCACCATAGCATGAAAAACATAATTATCAAGTTTTATCATCATGCAAGTTTGCTAATATCAAACATCAACATGAAAATTACTTATAAAAACTTTTTGATATCGTAATGCAAACATTTCAGTGTTTATCAATTGTAGCATTTCATCATATTGCAAGATATCAACGCTGCAAAATTGCGTAAAGTTCTTGACATCTTAACACATGATGCAGAAACATGGCATAATGCAAATTTGGCAATCATAGCATCAATGTTCATAGCATCAATTCATATATTTTCTCTCTTTGTGAACAAAAAAAGAAGAACGATATAAGCAAATTTTAAATATAAGTGGACGCGATAAGCGGGTTCATGTCATTTTTCAACAAAAAAGTATTAAGATACCAAATATTCAAAACATTTCAAGGAAAAACATGACATGGAGATAAGCTTTGAAAAACTTCTTCCATTTTATTTGTTATTTTCTTTTGTAGACGGAGGAAAGACATTTACGAGCACTTTCGAATGAAGTTAAAAATCGACAAGATATTAAACACGCTTCATTTTTTTACAAGTATCAAGATATGTATCAAAGTCATGCGATAAAATGACTTTCTTTTCAAAGAAGGAATTTATAAACTGGGAATCATTTCCACGTAAATCCATTTCTCTCCAAAACAAAACATTGTTCACATGATAAATGTATAAGAGATGTATTTGCTGATTGATTCGACATGTCAAAAAAATTAATTATATGAATTTAAACTTTTAATATGACATATGCATTAAGTCCGAAAGAGGATAGTTGAAATCCAATTATTAGGATGCCAATAGTTAAAGAGAATCCGAAAATGAAATTAACACTTTCATGCGTTCGGAAAAGGTTGATATTGATTTTCAAATATAATCCATGAAGATAAGACATGCTCATCATCATGATAGTATGATAGCAAGTTTACAATATACAAACTAGCAAAAAATTTTCAACATTTTAAGACCATGAAAAGCTAGCAATTTTCTTTGAGATATGCACATAGCAACTCTTTCTCCCCTATGTCATTGGGAAAGAGAAGCAAAGACCCTTTACGATTAATTTCTAAAATATGATAAGAGCAGGTTTCAATCTTATTTTGCATCATTATATTTTCAAATTCTGAACATGCACAATTTCAAAACCTTATATTTCATTCATGCATGATACTAAATAAATCAATCAATATTATGATTATATCATACATGATACTTAAATTTTTAACTATTTATCAACATTTTAATCATGATACCAAACATTCATCATTTAGAGTATTCATGACATTAAATCAACATACATCATTTTAGTAACAACTTCTGTAGTATTTTAAATCATGATTTACATCATATGCAATACATCACATCATAATTAAAAAGCTCAAATTATTGCATGCATCATTGCAAATCATAAATGCTTCACATCCTCATGGTATCAATTTTGTCAAATTATATCTTACCATGATCATAACTTTTCATTTGTATACATCAAACAAATTAATGAATATCTCATGTATTCTATATCATCCAGCTACAAGGAATATCAAGAAGAGTTGGTAATGAGATTTAATAATCATGTGAGACAAATTATGAATATTAAGAGACATATTATGATTCTTTAGATAACTCAAATAGCAAAAAAGAAAGAATCACAATAAGTTATTTTGATTTAAAAAAGAATTCTCAAGTTATGTTTCCAAGAAATCGCGATTCATTTCTAATAAATTTCAATAAGAACACATCATCAAAATCTCATCATTACTTTCAAGAAATTCAAAATGGCATAGATAATTTTATTGATCTCTTAGTGAAAAAAAGGCTCTACGGTAGAGAAAAAATAATTTTTCAAGAAAAAAACTTTTTCTTTTAGTTGTTTTTAGTTCATATGATTTTATTTCATCTATGCAAACATGTAGTATGTTTTAAAATCAAAGGGCGTAAGTTTTATTTAATAAAGATCAATCAATGGGCAATTTCATTGCAGTGAAAATCGAAAATCGCAAGATTCATCATCCATAATTATAAACCGAATAAACACGATTTTTAAAATCTCATGCATAGAATAAAATCATGGTATCAAAACATCATTATATCATCAAGCATGATTTCATATTTTCAATCAAAATCATTTTGTTTGTTTTCATAAAAATATGTTTTTCATGATTATTTTCAAAATTACTAGTATGATCATAAATTTTGCATTTTCATCATACATATATATTTTTTAACATGTAATTTTCAAAGAAAATTAATTCTATATTAAAAAAGAAAATGTATTATGAAGAGCATCATGTAATTTCGAAATAATTCAAGAGAGTTGAGTTACTTACCTTGTAGCCAAACCCGTCAAAGCCCAATTGTCGTTTTCACCTTTGGAAGTTCTTAATTCATTCTTGGTTGTCTTTCTCTTCTTTAGCCTCTTCCTTCGTTCAAGTTCATTGTCCTATTTTAGTTTTTTGTTTATAAACTTATTAAAATTGGTGTTCGAAGTTCAGTTCATCATTGTCCTCATCACTTGAGTCATCGCTCAAGTGGCATTCATTTCATAGAAGTTCCAAATCCTTCCTGTTCTTTGGAAGGCATTGTGTTCAACACGTTCATCTGTGTGCATTGTGCACCATTTCATATGTCATCAACGCGAACCAATTAGTTATTCAAGTGGTGTTGTTTAGGTTTTTAACTTCTTATATTTGCAGTAACTTTTGAATCCCACTTCTTAGAAAGAGAACGAAAATCTTGTTTACGAAGTTCAAAATCCTAAAAAAACATTTTCCAAGAGTTTAAACTATTGACGACATTTGTGAAACGGGTGTACATGTAAGCTTCTTTAGTCTTAAACTTGGTTGTATTCGAAAAGCTCAAAATCATGCAATAAAAGTTATTTTCAAGCCTTTGACTCTACTAGTTCCTCAGCGATTTGAGTGTTAATTAAAATGTCAAAGTCGCTTTATATAAAATCCGATTGAACTCATTTTTGTCCAAAGCCAAAATAAGGCATTAATAGCCTTTAGCGTTTAAAAAAAAAAATTCTTCTCAAAACCGATCATCCGCTCATCGCTTAGAGGGAAGTTGAAAACCGTTTTTCAATGATATTCCATAAATCTAAATTAGAGAAATCAAGAAAACTCTCATTCAGTTTTCGATAAGTGTAGTCCAATCTGTTAAACAACGATGGATTAAAGACCGAAAAGCCCTCTTGAAGGCCATGAAGAGCCATTTTCATTCGGTGTAAATCCGAAATGAGAAAAATCGGACTCGATACCAATTGTTAGGATCAAGAGCACTAAGGGGGGGGGGAATTAGTGCAAAATGGAAAACTTTTCTGCGTTAAAATTGAAAGCTGCGTTGAACGATAAAAAATGATTTCGATGTAAAATCTGATTCTAAGACTACTTTAGCTTAAGATTAAGCGGAGATGGCGTTAAAGTAAATCTATAGAGGTGGTTGCAGTTTATGATAAAAATCGAGGAATGCAAGTAAAAACTGAAATCCAACGTTAAATGCGATAGAACGGTTTACGTCTAAGCGTCAATCTTTGAAGATACTAAACTTTGAAATATGTTTTGTAAAATATGAGAAGGCAGTTTGCAGTTATAATTGAGTCAAAGCGTAAAACGTAAACTGAAATGTAATGATCGTGATGAAAAACAGCCGATTTCATCTAAAGCAGATCGGAAAAGTTCTGAACTTAGAAACTCGTTGGTAAAAGCACAGAAGGCAGTAGCGATTTGGGAGGTTTACAATAATGATAAAATGCTCAAACTAAATGCAAACCGAGATTTAGAATGGTTGGGGTCAGTTGACCTACTCCACTTTGGCTTCCTCCACCGACGCAGGTCATCGGCGTCAACTAGAGGCCTTCCTTCAATAGGTGAAGGCCAACCGCCCTTTTACGGTTCACTCCTTTTGACGGGCTCAGGGGAGACAACCCTTGCCAGAACTTTTTTCTCTCCTCTTTACAAATCAAAACTTTGAAGAAAAAGAAGAAGGAGAACTTTTTTTTTTTACAACAATTTTGAGCACTAAGAATCACGTAAAAGATCAAGATTTCTGTGTATGTCTATGTTTTTTCTGTGCTGAATGGGTGGGTATTTATAGGCCCCAACCCGCCAAATTTGAGCTCAAAACTATCAAATCCGAATTAGGGGATCAGCAGTTGCACCTCCTCGACCGGGGCGGTTGCACCTCCGGCAGAGCTCAAGATCGAGCCTCTCCGGGGGTGCCACCTGCCTGGGGACGATTGCATTGCCTCGCCAGAGTTCGAAGATCGAGCTCGGGCGGTTGCACCCTCGACTAGGGCGGTTGCAACCGCCGCCGAGTTCAAGACCGAGCTGGGCCCGGTGGTATACCTCCTATCAGGGGCGGTTGGGGACCTTTGCCAGAGCTGAAAGATCGAGCTGGGCGGTTGCACCTCCCGACTAGGGCGGTTACGCCGCCGGGAGGCTCGAAGACCGAAGTTCAGCGGTGTTACCTCTCGTGGGCGGTTGCACCGCCAAGTCTCGGAGATCGAGGCGGTGATGCCTTCCCGGCCGGGCGGTTGCAACCGCCGGGTCTCCCTGGAGACTTAGCCCAGGCGGTGCTACCCTCTGGCTTGGGCGGTTGCACCTCCCCCACAATCGGTCCCAATGGGTTGATCCATTCGGCCCAATTTGGGTTTTTCAGGCCCAATGCCCCAAAGATTAAGCTAATGGGATCACCTCCCATTTCCAACTTAATCATTGTGCTAACTACGATAAATCCTAAGACAATCTCTGCAGCTTGCTTCGTAAGTCAATCGCTTTTTCCGCTGAAGCAGTTCGTGAACTTCCGTCGATCATCAGGTGAACCCTCGGTGATGCTCTGCGGACTTCCGGCAAACTCCTGACTTTGCGATTTATCCACTTGGCGAGTTCCAATGAGCTTTTTTGGCAAACTCTGGACTTCTCGATTTGTGGATGAGACCTCAGGCACCGAATCAGAACTTCCGTCGAACTCTCGAACTCCCAACGTGATCACTGTGTCTTGACTTTCGCAACTCCTCTTTGCTTTCTAACTTTCATCAAAGATTAATCCTGCATACTCGAAACAACACGCGATTGAGACAATTAATCTAAGTATTAACCAAGTTGTCTTAGAATGTCATTAGTCCCTCGACGCCAGTCAGATTCTTGGCATGATCGTCCTCTCCCGACCTATTTCCCAATCGCCAATTGACTCGCTAACTCCGATATCCTTGGCAATACCCGCTCTTTTGGCTCGATGCCCAGTCCACGCCCGAAGCCTTTTGACGATACGCCGACCGATCCACCGCCCGACGCCCAATCTTCGACATGTTCTTCCCGACATGGATTTTTTTCCCCTTTTAATTATCTCATCCGATGAAGCATCTGCGTCACTCAAAGCGCTAGATTAAATCAAAACATATATCAAGAAGTTTCATCATCAAAATACTAGATTCAACAATCTCCTATTTTTTTGATGATGACAACTACTTGATGAGCGAGTTAAACTTAACTCCCGGGTTTAAACAAACTCCCCTATCAATATGCCATATTGATAAAATCTTGAATTCAAACTGAATTCAAGTCATTGCAATATTCATCATGAATACTTGCAACACGTCATCATGAACTTATGCATAAACTTATGCATAACATCATACTTCTCCCCTTTGTCATCAACAAAAAAGAAGAAGTACCACAATCAAGCGTTTGTGATATTGGTTCAACTCATTGCAAAAAAAACATAATATCAAGTTTTATCATCATGCAAGTTTGCTAATATCAAATATCAACATGAAAAATTACATGTAAGCTTTTTTGATATTGTAATGCAAACATTTCAAGTGTTTATCAATTGTAGCATTTCATCACATGGTAAGATATCAACGTAAAAATTACGATGCAAGTTCTTGACATCTTAACACATGATGCAGACATGGCATAATGCAAATTTGGCAATCATAGCATCGGTGTTCATAGCATCAATTCATATATTTATCCCCCTTTATCGTCAACAAAAAAGAGAACGATATAAGCAAATTTTAAATATAAGTGCGATGCCAAAAGCGGTGTTCATGTCATTTTTCAACAAAAGTGATAAGATACCAAATATTCAAACATTTCAAGGAAAACATGACATGGAGATAGCTTTTGAAAACTTCTTTTCATTTTATTTGTTATTTTCTTTTTTGCATGACGGGGAAAGCTATTTTCTAAGCTTACTGAATGAAGTTAAAATCGATAAGATATTAAAGCACGCTTCATTTTTTTACAAGTATCAAGATATGTATCAAATCCTTGTACGTAAAAAATGACTTTTTTTTTTCAAGAAGGAATTTATAAGGTGAATCATTTCATCAAATCCATTTCTCAAAACAAAATATTGTTCACATGATAAGTGTATAAGAGATGTATTTGCTAATTGATTCCATATGTTAAAATTAATGATATGAATTAAACTTAATATGACATATGCTTATTAAGTCTGGAAGAGGATAATTCGAAAATCCAATTGTTAGGATGCCAATAGTTCAGAGAATCCGAAAATGAAATTAACACTTCCATGCATTCGGACAAGATTGTGCTATTGATTTTCAAATACAACCATGAAGATAAGACATGCTCATCATCATGATATTACGATAGCAAGTTTACAATATACAAACTAGCAAAAATTTTCAACATTTTAAGACACTTAAAGCTAACAATTTTCTCTTTGAGATATGCATTAGCAACTCTTTCTCCCCACTATGTCATTGGGAAAGAGAAGGGAAGACCCTTTATATTAATTTCTAAATCATGACAAGGGAAGGTTTCAATCTTATTTGTGCATCATTATATTTTCAAATTCGAACATGCACAATTTCAAAAAACCTTATATTTCATTCATGCATGATACTTGAATAAATCATTCAATATTATGAGCATATCATACATGATACTTAAATTTTTAACTATTTATTAACATTTTAATCATGATACCAAACATTCATTATTTATTAGAGTACTCATGACATTATATCAACATACATCATTTTAATAACAACTCATAGCATTTTAAATCATGATTTTACATCATATGCAATACATCACATCATAATTAAAAAGCTCAAGTATTGCATGCATCATTGTAAATCATAAATGCCTCATATCATGATGGTATCAATTTTGTCAAATTATATCTTACCATGCATGATCATAATTTTTCATTTGTATACATCAAAACAAATTAATGAATATCTCATGTATTCATATCATCACATAAGGAATATCAAGAAGAGTTGGTAATGAGATTTACGAATCATGTAGACAAATTATGAATATTAAGAGACATATTATGATTCTTTTTAGATAACTCAAATAGCAAAAAGAAAGAATCACAATAAGTTATTTTGATTTATAAAAAAAATTCTCAAGTTATAATTCCAAGAAATCACGATTCATTTCAATAAATTTCAATAAGAACACATCATCAAAATCTCAACATTACTTTCAAGAGATTCAAAATGGCATAGATAATTTTATTGATCTCTTAGTGAAAAAGTCAACTGGGGTAGAGAAAAATAAATTTTCAAGAAAAATACTTTTCTCTTTTTTTAGTTGTTTTAGTTCATATGATTTTATTTCATCTATGCCAAACATGTAGCATGTTTTTAAATTGAAAGTACAAGTTTTTTATTAACAAAAAGATCAATAAGGCACTTTCATTATCGCGGAAAATCGAAAATCTAAAGATTCATCATCCATAATTATAAACCAATAAACATAATTTTTAAAATCTCATGCATAGAATAAAATCATGGTATCAAAACATCATTATATCATCAAGCATGATTTCATATTTTCAATCAAAAATCATTTTGTTTGTTTATCATAAAATATGTATTTTTCATGATTATTTTCAAAATTACTAACATGATCATAAATTTTGCATTTTCATTATATATATATATTTTTTCTAACATGTAATTTTAAGAAAATTAATTCTATATTAAAAAGAAAATGTATTATGAAGAGCATCATGTAATTTCGAAATAATTCAAGAGAGTTGAGTTACTTACCTTGTAGTCAAATAAGCCCCACAAAGCCCAATTAAGCCGTTTCACCTTTGGAAGTTCTTGATTCATCCTTGGTTGCCTTCCTCTTCTTTGGCCTCTTCCTTCGTTCAAGTTCATTGTCTATTTTAGATTTCTTGTTTAATAAACTTATTAAGATTTAGTGTTCGAAGTTCAAGTTCATCATTGTCCTCATCACTTGAGTCATCGCTCAAGTGGCATTCATTTGTCCGGAGTTCCAAATCCTTCCTGTTCTTTGGAAGGTGATTGTGTTCAACATGTTCATCATGTGCATTGTGCACCATTTCATATGTCATCAACTAACTAATTAGTTCTTCAAGTGGTAAGTTGTTTAGGTTTTTTTTAGCTTCTTGTATTGCAGAGTTACTTTTTTGAATCCACTTCTTAGAAAGAGAACTAAAATCTTGTTTACTGAGTTCAAAATAAAAAAAACATTTTCCAAGAGCTCTTAAACTATTGACGACATTCATGAAACGGGGTGTACATATATCGCTAGTCTCGCTTGGTTGCATTCAAAAAAGCTCAAAATCATGTAATAAAAAAGTTAACTTTTCAGTCTTTGACTCTACTAGTTCCTCATGTGATTTCAAGTGTTAAGCCAAATGTCAAAAGTCCGTTTAGCATGTAGAAATCTGATTGAACTCATTTTTTTTGTCCAAAAAGCAAAATAAGGCATTCATAGCCTTTGCGTTTAAAGAAAAATACTTTTCTCCAAATCGACCATTCGTTCATCGGTTTAGAGGGAAGTTGAAAACCGTTTTTTCAATGATATTCCATAAATCTAAATTGTAGAAATCAAGAAAACTCTCATTCGAGTTTTTCAAAAAAGTGTAGTACAATCCGTTAAACAACGATTGGACTGAAAGACCGAAAAGCCCTCTTGAAAGCCATGAAGAGCCATTTCTCTCGGGTGTAAATCGAAATGAGAAAAACTGGGCTCGATACCAATTGTTAGGATCAAGAGCACTAAGGGGGGGGGTGAATTAGTGCAGCGGAAAACTTTCTGCGATTAAAATCGAAAAGTCTGCGTTGCCTTGAGCATTAAAACGATTTGATGTAAAATCGATTCTAAGACTACTTTAGCTTAAGATTTAGCAAGATGATGCTAAAAGTAAATTTACAGATGCAGTTTGCAGTTTATGATAAAAAATTAGAATGCAAGCACAAACTGAAATCCGACGTTCGTACGATAGAACCGGTTTACGTCTAAACGTCAACTTTGAAGATACTGAACTTTGAAATATGTTTTGTAAAACGCAGAAGACAGTTTGCAGTTATAATTGGAGTCAAAAGCGTAAACGTAAATTGAAATGTAATGATCATATGAAAACTTCGATTTACGTCTCAAACGCAGATTGGAAAGTTCTGAACTTAGAAACGTGCTCGTTAAAGCGCTAAGGGCAAGTAGCGATTTAGGAGGTTTGATAATGATAAAATGCTCAAAGCAAATGCAAACCGAGATTTAGAGTGGTTGGTCGGTCTTGACCTACTCCACTTTTGGCTTCCTCCACACGAGCCGAGGTCACCAGCGTCCAACTAGAGGCCTTCCTTCAATAGGGCGAAGGCCAGCTGCCCCTTTTACAGTTTCACTCCTTTTGACGGGCTCAGGAGACAACCCTTCTGAACTTTTTCTCCTCTCTTTACAACTCAAAACTTTGAAGAAACAGAAGGAGGAGAACTTTTGGCCTTTACAACAATTTTGAGCTCTAAGAATCACAGAAAAAGATCAAGATTTGGGTGTATGTCTGTGTTTTTTTTATCTTTGAATGGGTGGGGATTTATAGGCCCCAAACCAATTCAAAAGGGGGGCTCAAAACTATCAAATCTCGGAATTAGGGATCATTTGCACCTCTGATTGGGGCGGTTGCACCTCCGCTGAGCTTCAAGATCGAGCCTCTCGGTGCCACCCTGTCGGGGGGTGGTTGCACCGCCTGCCGGAGTTCGAAGACCGAGCTCAAAAGGTTACCTCCTCTGGGGGGGGTTTGACCGCCTAGTCTCCTTCGGAGATCTGAGCCCGTGCAGTGCCACCTCGGGTGGGGCAGTTGCACCGCCCAATCTCCACGGGAGACTTAGCCTGCAGGCGGTGCTACCTCTGGCAGGCGGTTGCACCTCCCACAAGAATCGTGGTCGAATGGGTTGATCCATTCGCCCAATTTTTGGTTTTCGGGGGGCCCAATTGCCCCAAGATTAAGCTAATGGGATCACCTCCCATTTTCCAACTTAATCATTGTGCTACTTCGATAAATCCTAAGACAATCTCTGCAGCTTGCTCCGGTCGTCCAACCGCTTCTTCCGGGCGAAGTTTTCCGCGAACTTCCGTTGATCATCCGATGAACCCTCGGTGATGCTCCCGCGGACTTCCCGCAAACTCCTGGACTTGCGACGATCCACTTGGCGAAGTTCCGACGAGCTTCTTTTTGGCAAGCTCTGGACTTACCGGTTTGTTCCTTAAGAACTCCGACGACCGTCAGAACTTCCGTCGAACTCTCGAACTCCCAACGTGATCACTGTCTTGACTCAAAAGCAACTCCTTTGCTTGTCTAACTTTCATCGAAGTTAATCCTACACACTTAAAACAAAACTTTGATCGAGACAATTAATCCTAAGCAATTAACCAAGTTGTCCGGCATGTCATTGGTCCCTTGACGCCGTGGATCGATTCTTGAAGATCGTCCTCTCTGCACTATTGCCCAATCGGCCGGTTGATTTCCATGAACTCCGATATCCTTGGCACAATACCCGCTCTTCTTGGCCGATACACGAAGTCCATGGCCCAAGCCTTCTGTCGATCACGTCGACCGATCCATCGACCCGACATCAATCTTTTGACATGTTCCTTGGACAACATGATTTTCCTGCTTTTAATTGTCATCCCACGATCGGGCGAAGCATCCTGCGTCACTCAAAGCGCATATTAAATCATAAACATATATCAAGTAGTTTCATCATCAAAATACGAGATTCAACAAGCACCATATACACCGGAGCAAAATGGTGTAGCTGAGCATAAGAATTGGACTATCGTTGAAATGGCAAGAAGTTTGCTTAAAGGAAAATATCTTCCAAATCAGTTTTGGCCAGAAGTAGTTGCAACAGTAGTTTATTTGTTGAATACTTCACCAACAAAGACTATTATGAATCAAACTCCTTTTGAGGCTTGGTATGGTATGAAACCAAGTGTTAGACATCTAAGAATTTTTTGTTGTATTACTTATGCTTTGGTGAATTCACAAAATCATCATAAGCTTGATCAAAAATCTGAAAAATATATTTTAATTAGTTATTCTTTACAATAAAAAGTATATCGATTATATAACCTTGTTAGTGGCAAAGTTATTATTAACAGAAATGTTATGTTTGATGAAAGGGCAAGTTGGAATTCGGAGACCAATAAAGGTGGAACACAAATGCAGATTCCAACAGAACTAAACACTCCGCATAATCAAATGACAGATCCTGCTCCAACAAGTTCATCGTCAACCTCACCCAATAGCAGTTTAAATTCTGATTCCTCGGATGAAACCCCTCCAAGAAATTTCATATCATTGACAGAAATTTATAACTCAACATTTGTTTTGTTTATTTCAGATCCAACAACTTTTGAGGAAGCAGTTAGAAAAGAGGAATGGAGAAAAGCAATGAAGAGGAAATCAAGTCAATTGAGAAGAATGAAACTTGAGAGCTAATGGATCTACCAAAAGAAAAGAAAGCGATTAGGTTAAAATGAGTGTTCAAAACAAAATTTAATGCAAATGGAAGTATCCAAAAGCATAAGGCTCGGCTTGTAGCAAAAGGATATTCACAACAACAAGGTATTAATTTTGATAAAACTTTTTCCCCAGTTGCTAGATTTGAAACCGTGAGAACTTTCTTGGCTTTAGTTGCTCACTTAAATTGGCCTGTTTAGCAATTTGATGTGAAATCTATATTTTTAAATGGAGATTTACATGAAGAGGTTTTTGTTGCTCAACCTCAAGGTTTTTTGGTTAAAGGACATGAAGAAAAGGTGTATAAGTTAAGAAAAGCTCTTTATGGGCTTAAACAAGCTCCAAGGGCATGATATAGTAAAATTGATTCTTATTTTCATTAAAATAGATTTAAGAGGAGCAATAATGAACCTACTATTTATCTAAAGAAGGAAGGTAAACATAATATTCTAACCTCTATGTATATGATATTATATATATGGGTTCATCTAACTCTTTGGTGATAGAATTTCAAAAATATATGATGAATAAGTTTGAAATGTCAGATCTAGGTCTACTGCACTATTTTCTTGGGTTGGAAGTGAAGCAAGGATTAGATTGAATTTTTATTTCACAAAGAAAGTATGCAATGGATCTACTTAAAAAATCTAACATGATTAATTGTAAAGCTGCATTAACACCCATGAATGTAAATGAGAAATTGAAATTTGAAGATGGTACAAGTCTGACAAACACAAGATACTACAGAAGTTTGGTTGGAAGTTTGATTTATCTAACTCATACTCAACCAGATATTATATTTTCTATTGGTGTAGTATCCAGGTTTATGCATAGCCCAAGCAAACATCATCTCGGAGCTGTTAAAAGAATTCTGCGTTATATTGCTAGAACTATATATTATGGTATTTGGTATTTTCATAATTTTAATTGTAAATTATCTAGTTTCATTGATAGTGATTGGGCAGGAGATTTAGATAATTGAAAGAGTACTTCAATTAATGTTTTTAGCCTTGGATTGGGAGCTATATCTTGGAGTTCTAAAAAGCAAACAACAACTGTATTATCGATATCAAAAACAGAATATGTAGCCACAACATCAGTAGCTTATCAAGCAATATGGCTTAGAAGACTTCTCGAATATCTTTATCAAGAACAAAAAGAAGCAACGGAAATATTTTGTGACAATAAAGCCACAATTGCAATGACGAAGAATCCAACGTTTCATGGAAGAATGAAGCATATAGAGATACACTATCATTTCATCAGAGATCTTATAGCAAGTAGAGCCATAACAATGAAGTATTGTGGAACGGATGAACAAATTCTGAATATCCTCACCAAACCGCTTCCGGGTCAAAAAAACATGTTTTTATTTTATGTACAAATCGGTATATGCAACTATGAATCAAGGGGGAGTATTGCGATTTGATTCATAAGTTATCTATCTAGATAGTTATCATGATTTAGTGGTTATAGGATGATTTCAATAATCACCTCAATAATGATTTAGTAATTATAAGGTGGTTTATAGGATGATTTCAATAATCACCTCAATAATGATTTAGTAATTATAAGGTGATTTCAATAACTACCTCAATCATTATCTAGTAGTTATAGGATAGTTATAACTATGTCCTATAAATAAGATTATAGTTTATGAGACAAGAATATAGAGAGTGTGTGCATATTTATAAGTGTTCACTTGAATTGCTCCTCCATCCCCAATACTTATCTCACTTTATTTTGCTGCAGGTGAGTCAGATAGCCACGTGAGATGCATGGCCTCTTTCAACACATTTTTTTTTATGCCACCAGGGGAAGTTGAAGGATCAAAATACCAGGCAGCCCTAAAGAACTTAGGAATTGAAGTGGAATGACCAAATGACAATGTCTCTATGCAAACGTACCTCAGTCTGCTGGTTTTGGTTTAAATCGTTGGTTTTCTAATTAAAATTATTTTTACAATAAATATTTTAATTTAAACATATATATATATATATAAATAGTCAATTCGAATGGAAACTGAAAACATTGTTTTTTATTTGATCAAATCAGTTGAAATTCCAGTTTGATTTGAAATCAATAAACTGTCAAATCGATTTAGTTTCGATATTAACTTGATTCAATTCACTCCAATTGAACGGTGATGAGGGCAACCTATAAAGAAAGAAAAATCATCAGTTGGATATTTGAAGTTTCGACCACCTAAAGCAAAAGAAATGAAAACAGAAACAAAAAAACATGTATTCTTCGTCACCATCCCCATCCTTACAGGCCATCTTGTCTGTTCTCACCTTGTGATTTGGAACTTTTCCTCTTCTATCACTGTCATCACCATGCGGTGTTTTCGGCTTCAAATTTTCAATTTCTCTCTCTCTCTCTCTCTCTATATATATATATATATATATATATATATATATATATATACAAAACGATTTTCATAAAAAAATATATATTTTAGATATTTTTCAATTGGTATCTCATCTTTTCCTCTTCTATCACTGTCATCACCATGTGGTGTTTTCGGCTGCAAATTTTCAATTTTTCTTTCTATATATATATATATATATATATATATATATATATATATATATATATATATATATACACACACAAAACGATTTTCATAAAAAAATATATATTTGAGATATTTTTCTATTGGTATCTCATCTTTTATTTGTTTTCCTAATAGTGCCCTTAATTTAAAAAAATATTCAAAATATTCCAAAAAAAAATTTTGATCAATTTTTTTTTTCATATATTTTACCAATTTTGAATTATTATAATATTTTCATTGAGCTCGTTTCTAATATTTTTTAATAATATTTATAATATTTTTATTGAAATACTAAAAATACTATAAATATTATCAAAAAATACTATAAATGATACCGTATTATGTCTTTTTAGTTGTGCTATTAAGATATTATGTTTTTAGATTTTTAGTTAGTTTGGTTAGGGTTATAAGTGAGTATTTACAATATTTTCGAGTAGATTGTATAGTATTTTTATTGTGATTACCAAAATCTTTTAACAAGTTTATTTTTTTTAATTTTATACTTGAATGATGTTATTTTAAAATTATTATAAATATCTATTTGAATCAATTTTATTTTACTCATTTATACTGTTTTCAAGTAGATTTTATAGTATTTTTTATGATGATCAAAATATTATAACATTCTAAAAAATATTATAATAGGCTAAAACACTGTAAGAGATGAAAAAAAATTTGAGGTATAATTTAGGGGTTTTTTTAATAATAAATATTGTTTTAAAAAAAAATAAAATAGAATATATGTATCTAATTGGTGAAATCACAGATGGTTTATGAGGGCAGTCATATAAATCTGGAATTTCATCTGGATGTTGTAGCACTCACATTAATGTTTGATGTTGAGGCTTAGCAGTAGATAGATTCTGTCACTTCCTCGGCGTACACGGGAAGGGAAACCTCACGTTTGCTCCGATGATCCAATCTCAATCTCACCACAATGAAACAGTTGAGAGAGAGAGAGAGAGCATTTAAACACAAGAGAGCGATGGCTTGCAGTGTCGGTGAGGTGTAGTAATTCGATGCCTACTGTCCAATCATGAGACCCGACTGCCGGAGGCGACGGTGCGAGGCACGAAGACCCATGTATCATGTGTTTCGACCTAAGTCACGAACGACTCGGTTCTCTCTTCGGACTAAGTTGTGACGTCAAAGTTGTCTGAATGAGAATTACCGAGTCAGTTTATAAGATATTATTTGCCTACGGCCATCAAAAAGTCGTGTGATGAGTCGCGATTTAAGTCTCGGCGAAGAGTGGGGAGTGCCGGCGACTTGGACGACGACTGAAGCGTCGGCTTCCGCACCCGAAACGATGAATGCGTGAAAAAGACGACTGGCGAAGCGATGACGTGGCCTGCGGACTGTGGACCGAGGACCAGTGCACGGGGGGCCGCCTCGAGCTTCGCCTCCGATTGGACCTCAGCCGCGAGTCCCTGACCTTCGGCCAGCCGAGGGCCGTAACGTGTCCCAGGAGCTGCCACCCCCCGACTGTTCCTCCTGCTGCCCTGTTCCTGCAGCCTCCTTCCTCGGAAAGGCTGAACAGTGGTAACATTTCATCTCGTCTCAATCCATTTCATGACACACGAAATGCTTGGCTCGGAAGTTACTTACAGGCAGACTTGGTTTTCTTGGTTAATTTGGATTCTTAAGATGATGTTAGCTTCACGATTGCAGGCATCGGATTGTTTGCAGGAAGGTTACTCCAATCAATCTGTCAATCAATCAAGAGTGACAAGTCTAAGAACACAACGCATAATCATATCAACCTAATGTACCTATAAATTCATCAACAACGCGGTTTTTCCTTTATGAAAGTTGACTTACGAAACATTTCTTTTGCGTCATAATAAGATTGTTCTTACGCTACATTAAGTGCGGCAAAGGATACTACACTTATCGGCGTGTAATTACGCTGCAAACCCAGTGGCAATCTCATGCATGCACGGCCTTTGTTATCTCGACACGTGTTCATCATGAAGGTTAAAGACCCGCTGATGTTCTTGGTCTCCCGTGTACCATCAGAATTATTGCAGGCAACGACGGAGAGCAAGAGAGCACTCTTTCTTCTTCTTCTTCTCTTCTTCTTCTTCTTCTTCTTCTATCGGTGCAAGAAGGCAGTAGTGTCAGCTACACTGAACTAGAACAAAGAGCAGAGAGAGATCTGCGTGATTAATGGGGAGAGGAAGGTGGAGCTGAAGAGAATAGAGAACAAGATCAACAGGCAGGTGACGTTCGCGAAGCGGAGGAACGGCCTGCTCAAGAAGGCCTACGAGCTGTCCATCCTCTGCGACGCCGAGGTGGCGGCCATCGTCTTCTCCAGCGGCGGCAGGCTTTTCGAGTTCTGCAGCAGCTCCAGGTACCGCATGACGCATGATGAGAGCCGTTCCACCGACTCGTCAAATCACACCAAGGGATCGAAGGAACCCTCCTCTTCACCTCAACTCTCTCTCTCTCTCTCTCTCTCCCCTTCGTCATCATCAGATCTTACACAAATTTCATGTTACTCTCTTTGATGATCTTGGCTTTGGACATGTTCTTTGGAACCGAAGTAGGAAATGACAGCTCGGTGGTGAGGAAAACGGAGATTTGTGTAGGAAACGAGTAGGGTACCTTCTCATGGTGCTATTATCTTAGGGTTAGTACTGTTTCATCTGAGTTTTCTACGTCGAGGACTCCGTGTTATGGTCCTCCAGGAAACATGGTCTTTTATCATGGTGGCTTTGGTGGAGCTCATCACGTATCCCATCTTACTGCCGAAGAGATCTTTCTCGGCTATCTGAATTCCCTGCAGCTAGCCAACAAGAGATCCTGAACTGAAAGCCTTAATTATGGAAGCTTATCCCATTCTTTCAGTTAGATCTCCTCAATCTGTCTCATCTTTAATTTGCTTTCTTCCCTACGCACTCCCTTTGGTTGAATCCAAGTTATTTATATGTATATACACATACATTGGGACACTCATTTCAATTGAAGAAGATTTGATTCTTCATCTACCACGAGATGTTGGATCATCTAAAGAATAAAGGGATATCTTTATACTGGTGCTATTTGAGTTAAATAGCATCAAACAGCAACATAAAGCTACCCATAAAAAGATTGAAGGAACTCCTAGAGAAACAAAGCAACAAAGAAGAAGAATATCGAATTAGATACTTCACATTAGATAGAGAGACCCTCAAATGCGTAATTCTGTTCCTAGAAAACACTGTTCTGCATCAACTTGAAGCTATATATGATATATCCAAGCATTTCACTTCTCTCTATGATTGACCGTGTCTCTCGAGATTAGTATTTTTATAGGTGGGTTTAAGATCTTCTGGGGATGTGATTTCCACTTAGGCAACGCTTTATATCTACCAATCTCTTGTTGACACAGGTATTAAGAGATCAAGCCATTAAAATCTCTACCACAAGTGACTGCTATTAGTGTGGATCTTATGCAAAGGGATTGTTTTCTATTTCCGCGACGCGACAAATCATGCTATTTCATGTCTTTGTGATTCATTCTAGCATGAAATGTTTCATTTCTTATCCATCGTTCCTTGTATTGTCTCTCAGCAATCCGGTGAATTATGTGGTCCGACTGCAACCTACATATCCAGCAAAACTTACATTCACATGTTGGACTCCTAAGTTTCTTTCCCTCGTGTAAGAAAGGATCCAACTTCACAGCATTCCAATGATTTTTACCCTCTACTCACTGATCATTCCCAATGCTTATGACAGTGCCAGGTTTAGTGCACACTATAACAATCATAAAGCTTTCTACTGGAGGTGTACATGCACACTGATCATTCATAAAGCTTTCTCCATAGTGTTCTTCTCGATTCATAGAACACTGACTGGCTTGAGTCTTTCTTATGTAACACTCCTGAGTTCTCCGGACTTTCATATTCTTTCTGTCTCTTGGTTCTTTCATCCCAAATGTCTGATAATTTTCATCAAGATTTTCCAGGACATTGGTGATTATGTGAAGTAAATGAATAAAAGAATGGATTTGTGCACATAATTTTATGGAAACAACCACTAGATTTCTTTGTGTTCATTGTTATTAAAATATCATGTAATGCCCCTGATTTGTCTGTTAGGATTAAGATTGACTTATATAGGTTTGATGAGAATATTATTATTAATTTTAGTTTAAATATTTTGATTAGTGATTTTCGTCAAATAAAATTGATAGACTAATTAGCCAATCCGACTATCACTAAAGTATTAATGAATCAAATGGGATTCTGACAGTTGAACGATATAGGCTTATGATTTTTTCGATAAAGATATTTATCTTTTGTTTTGATGATTTTTACTTGTCATAAAATAGCTAACATATATATTGTAGAATTATCTTGATGGGGTCTTATGATCAGTGATCACATGGCATTTCTTTTCTACTTGATACAGCATGCTCAAAATAATCGAAAGGTACCGGAGGTGCAGCCACCATGCATCAGAATCCATGGTTCCAACAAATGATACACCGGTAATTTGATCATAGTAGCTTCACTGTTGGAATTCTTCTTCATGCTTCTGTACTTTTTGTATTGTTTTCTTGATGTAGCATTTGCTTCCTTTGTTTGATGAACCTGTAATTTTCGCTCTGCAAATTAGATGTTCTTGGGATGTAATGAAACCTCTTGTTCTATCCTCGACGAGAACCAGTTTCGATATTCTTTGAACTCTTTGCATTGCTGAGAAATGCTTAGTTTAACTCAAAGGGGAAAATATGTTGTGATATAATCCTGTTACGTCCTAGAGATCTGTGCTGCTGCTTTCCCTTTAGTTTAGTAACTTGATGATACTGGAGTATCTAATTTGTTATAATTTGCTTATATAGATCTGCTAAGAAAAGAGTTGGTACTAAGAGGGGGGGATGAATTAGTGCGGAAAGATTACCTTGGTTCAAAATTTTCGTTTCGATTAAATCCGTTTTCGACGAAAAACCATTTGGTAAAGATAATAACTTTGAAAGCATGTGGAAGAGAGTATGTATAGTAAAATAAGTAAGGAGGTTTATAGTAAAGATAAATTTCGTAAATAGAAATGCAAACCAGAGAACTCGCCAATTTTATAGTGGTTCGATCGTCATGACCTACGTCCACTCCACCGATTCCTCTTCCATCGAGGCCATCGGCATCCACTATCGATCTTTCTTTAATAGGCGAAGATCAACCTTCGTCTTACACCTCTCTTCACTTTTTATCAGATTTAGGAAATAACCCTTACAAGCACTCACTCATCTTTCAAACTATTCTAACACTTAGAACTTTGAAGAGGAGGATTCTCACAAGATATTACAACAACGATTTTCCCTTTTAAAATTCTCTGTGCTTGTGTCTTTTAACTAGGGATGAGAGGGGTATTTATAGGCTTCAAGTTGATTCAAATTTAGAGTCTAAAAATATCTTATCCTTGGTTTCCTGGGTCCGGGCGGTACCACCGCCTGTGCTGGGCGGTACCACCGCTAGTGTTAGTCTGACACTTACATTGCACTGGGCGGTACCACCACCCAGTCTGACGGTACCACCGCCTGGGAGGCTGTGCTGGGCAGTACCACCACTTGTAGCCTCTCGGAGGCTGTGTTTGGGCGGTACCACCGCCCAGACCGAATTATGTTGTTTAGATTTAGACAATTATTACTAAGCTTAAATTATATTGTCTGGCATGTTATTAGCCCATCGACTCTTCGTCTGATTCTTCGGTACATCGTCCTCTCTTGCGGCCTATTGCTCAATTGGTCAGTTGACTCCGCAACTCCGATATCCTTGGCACAATATCTGCTCTTCTTGGCCCGATGCCCGAATCTATGGCCCGAAGCCTTCTATCGATATGTTGACCAATCCTCCAGCTCGACGTTCAATCTTCTAACATGTTCCACTAGCCCAACATGATACTTCCGACTTCAATTGTCTCATCCTGATTGAAGCATTCTACATCACTAAAATCACAGATCAAATCATAAACACTTATCAATTGGTTTCATTATCAAAATATGAGATTCAACAATCTCCCCCTTTTTTATGATAATAACCAATTGATGACAGAGTTAAAATGAACTCCCCCTATCAATATGTTGTATTGATAGAAACTCTTGGATTCAAAAATCCAAGCAAACATGTCATGATTAAAATCATGCATAACATCAATATACTTCTCCCCCTTTGTCATCAACAAAAAGAAGTGTAGCTTTTATTTATTTGAGATACAAGTTCAATACATTGCATCATAAATCTCCAGTTTTATCATCATGCAAGCTAGCAAAAAATTTACAAAATTTTAGAACATGCAAGTTAGCAATTTTGAAATGTTCAAGAAAGCATCTCTTGCTTTTTGAAATATATAAGTTTATAAATTTTGCTAGATGTGCAAGTTAGCATGTTTTGCTTCTTGAGATAAGCAAGATAACACTTCTTTCTCCATGCAATTTGCAAGCTAGCAAATTTTTGCTTCCTTTGCAATGTTTGAGCTAGCAATTTTGCTTCTTTTACAAAGTACAAGTTTCTAAATTTTGCAAGATGAGCTAGCGATATTTCTCTCCTTTTGTCAATGTCAAAAAGAAGGGAAGAATACGATGTTATAATTCTTTTCCCTTTATAATAATTTTCAAGGCATGACAAAGGTAAATAACAAAAATGAATGTCAAACAATCATATATCATTTTTGACAAGAAAGCATGATAGGAAAAATAATCTTGATTCAAAAAGAAGATTCAAGTCTAAAATTCGAGAAATCAAGATCATGACCCGAAAAAGAATATATGAGGAGAGTTTTTACATTTTTTATAATTTGGCTAAATTTAACATTCAAATTAGCAATTTTCTTTCTCCCCTTTATTGTAATCAAGGAAGAAGTAGAGTGGAAGAACATAATGGTGCAAAATATTTCAATCATTTCAAGACATACAAGTTATAAATACAAAGAGATCATGTCATGAAAGATAAGACCACTTAAATACTAAACGACATGATTCATATAGTAGATCTCCTCTTAAATAAAATACCAAGAAAAATTATAGGGGTAAAAAGAAAAGATCTTGATTAAGAAAAAAATATCAAGTAATTCGAAGAATTCAAGATTATGATTTAAATAGAACTCATTCAAATTCAAATTGTCAAATCAAAATCATTTTCAAGAGATTCACGAAAGTGATACAAATAGATTCATTAATTTTTTTTTAGAAAAATCGATAAAATAGAGAAATTTTTCAAGGAGAAAGGTTTCCTCTTTTTAGTTTGTTTCATATAAGCATGCTTTTGTCTTTTTTATGCCAAATCAAAATATATATATATCATCGTTTAAAATAAAAGTGCAAGATTTATCATCATAAAAATCATCAAGATCAATAATTCAAATAAATCATCATGTATAACTATTAAATCTCATACATAAAATCGTCAATCATAGTATTACAACATTTAATATATTCATTACATCATTATGCATCATTAAATATACAATCGTCAACACTTACACTATTTCTTCAAATCATCACACTTAAATATAAAATCATCAAGCATGATGCTTACTTTATTACATCAAATCGAACATGATTTCATAAGACATTCAAAATCATTTTGTTATAAAACATGTAATTTTGATGATTATTTTTGAAATCACTAGAAAGGCAAGCATGATCCCATTTAACATTTTCATTCCATCGTTAAACATCCAATTAAAAAATATTATATAATTTTTCTAAACTAAATTAAGAATAATTCATAGAAAAATATCAAGTAATTTCAAAATAAACTAAAGGCATTTTGATTACCTCATCATCGAAAGTCGTTAAGGCGTAGTTTGCTACCTCGCCTTTGTTGATTTTCTCCTCGTCTTCGGAGGAGCTTGATTCATCCAAAGTCACCTTCTTCTTCTTGCGTTCATAACAAGTAGTTACGTTCTTTTTGTTCTTTAATTTTTGTTTAATAAACTTTTTAAATTTTATAGTGAAGAGTTCAAGTTCACTGTCACTTGAGCTTATGCTTGAGTCGTCTTCGATTGTTCTTAGTCTAAAATCCTTCTTATCCTTTGGAAGGTGGTTCTCAAGTTTTTCACATATATTGCACGTTATTTCATAGGTCATTAAATACCCTATTAGTTCTTTAATCGGAAAGGTATTCAATTTTTTTTATTCTTGAATTACCATTACTTTTGAATCTCAATTCTTATTAAGAGAACGTAAAATTTTGTTTACAGGTTCAAAATCTGAAAAACTTCTACCAAGTGCTTTTAAACCATTAACGACATCCATAAAACGGGTGTACATGTCTCCAATGATTTTGCTTGGTTTCATATGAAACAGTTCAAAATAGTGTATCAAAAAATTAACTTTAGAATCCTTAACACTACTTGTGCCTTCATGTGTGATTTCAAGAGTGTGCTATATATCGAACATCGTTTCGCAAGTAGAAACCCGATTAAACTCAGTTTTATCTAAAGCACAAAATAAAGCATTCAAAGCCTTTGCATTTAGAGAAAAAGTCTTCTTCTCCAAATTATTCCAATGGTTCATTGGAAGAGAAGACTTTTGAAATCTATTTTCAATCATATTCCACAAATTTAAATCAATAGAAAGCAAGAAAACTCTTATTCGAGTTTTTCAATAAGTATAATTCGTCCCATTAAAAAAGGGAGGATGAATGAGAGAAAGTCCCTCTTGAAAGTCGAAAAGAGCTATTTCTCTTGGGTGTTAAACTAAATGAGAAATACAAGGCTCTGATACCAATTGTTAGCAAAAGAGTCAGCACTAAGAGGGGGGAGTGAATTAGTGCAGCGGATAGGTTACATCGGTTCAAAAACTACGTTTCGATTAAATTTGTTTCCAACGAAAAATCATTTCGTAAAGGTAATAACTTTGAAAGCATATGGAAGAGAGTAGGCATAGTAAAACAAGGAGATTTGCAGTAAAGATAAATTGCACAAATAGAAATGCAAACCAGAGAACTCGCCAATTTTATAGTGGTTCGGTTGTCGTGACCTACATCCACTCCATCGATTCCTCTTCCGTCGAGGCCATCGGCATCCACTATCGATCTTTCTTTAATAGGCGAAGATCAACCTCCTTCTTACACCCCTCTTCACTTTTTATCGGGTTTAGGAGATAACCCTTATAAGCACTCACTCCTCTCTCAAACTATTCTAACACTTAGAACTTTAAAGAGGAGGATTCTCACAAGAGATTACAATAGCGTTTTTTCCTTTTTAAATTCTTTGTACTTGTGTCTTTTAACCAGGGATAAGAGGGGTATTTATAGGCTTCAAGTTGATTTAAACTTGGAGTCTAAAAACATCTCATCCCGGATTTCTTGGATCCGGGCGATACCACGGCCTGTGTTGGGCGGTACCACCGCTAGTGTCAATCTGACAATGACACTGCACTGGGCGAAACCACTGCCCAGTCTAGCGGTACCACCTCCTGGGAGGCTGTGCTGGGTGGTACCACTGCCTGCAGCCTCTCGAAGGCTGTGTTTGGGTGGTACCACCGCCTAGACCAATGGTACCATCGTTTGACATAATCTCGGAGACTGTGCCACGATGGTGCCACCTCTTGGGTCACTATTTGGGCCTTTTCATTGGGCCCAACATAGTTCTTACCTGAGTCCAAATGGCCCCTAATTAGGTTAGCCCAAATCCAATCCTAATTACATGCTAACTACAAAATCTAAGGCAGACTTAAGCAAAACAAGTCCCTAGGTTTTGGTTTCTTCCGTCGATCATCCGGCGAACTTTCGAAGATCTCCCGGCAATGTTCTAACGGACTTTTAGCAAGCTCTTGGACTTCATGACGATCTTCTTAACGAGTTTCGATGAGTATCTTCCGGCAAGCTCCTGGACTTATTGGCTAATTCTTACAGAACTTCCGACGAACGTTTGGACTTCCGATGAACTCTCGAACTCCCAACGAAATCGCATCTGTGACTTCGGGACTTCATTTTGCTTTATGCTTTGCTATCGTAGTTAATCTTGCACATGTAAAAACATACTTGGATCTAGACAATTATTACTAAGCTTGAATCATGTTGTTGGGCATGTCATTGGCCCATCGATGCTTCGTCCGATTCTTCGACGTATCGTTCTCTCTTGCGGCCTATTGCCCAATCGATCAGTTGACTCCGCAACTCCGATATCCTTAGTGTAATATCCGCTCTTCTTGGCTCGATACCCGAATCTATGACCAGAAGCCTTCTGTCGATACGTCGACCGATCTTCCGGCTTGACATCCAATCTTCTGACATGTTCCACCGACCCAACATGATTCTTCCTGCTTTAATTGTCTCATCTTGATCAAAGCATCCTTCATCACTAAAAATACAGATTAAATCATAAATACTTATCAAATGGTTTCATCATCAAAATACGAGATTCAACAGGACCTTCCTGATGCTATGGTATTGTTTTCAGCCTATAATGTTGACTCAGTTTTTAACTCAGTCCCACTCAAATATGATTGTTCATTAACATATTCCTTGGATGAAGTTACAGTTGTTTCAAGGTGCTTTTCTTCATAACTAAGGAATGCATTAAGAAAGTTGGTTACTAGTTGTAAAACACTTAATTTTAAAATTCTCTATGCATAAAGGGTTGTTTTATGCACTAGTACTTATTTGGTTATTTAGGGCTTAGAAAGAACTTTAGAAACTAATGATATTTTGGCAGAAGCTCTCTTAGAGTTCTCTCTTAAACTTTATATCTCTTGGATGCTTGCTTAAGTGGTGAGTCTTTTATTTTTAGTTATATATCATTGTTTAATTTCCTTCGGGGTGGTGAACTTTTTATACCCTTTATGATTTTAAACTTGGTGGTGAGTTATTTTTCGATCTTATTAAAGTATTATCGTGAGTTCATACATTTTCTATCCGAAAAACTGTACCATCAGTTTTCTTTCGAAATCTATTCTACTTTACCCCCCCCATTTTGCATCACACCGATATCAGTTTGATATTATAGCTAAAAGCTAGAGATCATGGTAAAGCGGAATAGAAAAGATATATTTGGTGAAGGTAGTGACCATGAAGATGATGCTGAGTCATTAAGGCTATTGTTATGAAGATTATTACGTAGTCTACGAGAAAAAAATGAAATAATTGAAGAACTTTGAAGTAGACACAACCAACATGAAAATGGTGTTCAAGAATTTACTTTTGATAATGATACACCTCCTCATTCAAGGGAGTCGAGAAGATTTTGGGCAAGACATGTAGTCTAAGATTAGTGGCAGAACAAATACAACCCAAGATTGAATATTCCAGAGTTTGAAGGTAAAATTAATATTGATAACTTTATTGATTGGCTTAATATAGTGGAAAGAATTTTCGATTTTCATGAAACCACCTGAACAAAAGAAAGTAAAACTTGTGGCATTTAAACTTAGACAGAATGTATCTTTTTGGTGGGAAAATATGAAGAAACAAAGAGAATGTGAGGGGAAGAGTATGATCGTGGCATGGGAAAAAATGAAAAGGGAGCTGAAGAGAAAATATTTACCTAATAATTATCGGTAAGAGATCTTTCTCAAAATTCATAATTTTAAGCAAAAAGATCTTAGTGTGGAAGAGTATATAGTAGAATTCAATAATCTAATGTTAAAAGAAGTGCTTGTGGAACCAGAAGAATAAACCATTGCAAGATTCTTATGAGGTCTAAAGTATGAGATTGCTAAAGTTGTTCAACTGTAGTTATATTGGTCTTTAAATGATGTGAGCAAGCTGGCATTAAAAATTAAAAAGCAATAGAATTTTGAAAAGAGTTCTCGGTACAATTTAAAAGAAGGCTATACAAAAGGAGGAAGTTTCAAGCCTATTGTCCAAAACAAAGGTGATATCGAAGGTGTATAAAAAGGGTAAAGAATCTGCTGGCAGAAAAAAAAAAAACCTAATTATTCTATCTCAAGTGGTCAAAAATGCTTCAAATATTATGGTTTTGGGCATATTGCTTCATATTATCCGAATATGAGGATTGTAACTTTGGCTGAAGATCATAGTGATGGAAGAGAAGATGAAGTCGATGATGAACCAAAATATGATGAAGATGAGGAAGAGATTACTTATGTAGATCATGGTTTGTCTATTGTATTGCAATGTAGAAGATAAGGATGAAAGTTGGGTGAGAAAAAACGTGTTCACACTAAATGCACTTCTCTTGGCAAGGTGTGCTTGGTGATCATCGACAGCGGCAGCTTTGAGAATATGATATCTTTAGAGATGGTGCAGAAGCTAAAGTTGGATACAATCCCTCATCCACATTCGCATCAATTATGTTGGTTGCAAAAGAAAAATGATATCAAAGTAACTAAAAGAAGTTTAGTTTCGTTTTCGATTTGCAAGTATTATAAAGATGAAGTATAGTATGATGTTGCTCCTATGGACGCTTGTCATTTGCTATTAGGAAGACCTTGGTATTATGATAGAAGGGTGTTATATGACGGCTACAAACATACTTATTCTTTTAAGGTGAACGAAAAGAAGATTATCTTAGCTTTATTACAACCTTCCGAAATCAGTGCACCAAAGAAAGAAGTTAGTGCTTTTATATCCTACGGTGAATGCAAAGATGAATTAGACAAGGGTGGTCGTGTTTTGGCCCTAGTAGTAGTAGAGGAGAATGAACAACATAAGGAGACACCAACAATTATGAAATCAATCATAGAGGAATTTTAATATGTTATACCGAAAGAGATTCCACATGGCCTTCCATCTTTGTGAGACATCTAACATCACATTGATTTTATTTCGGGGGCTATTCTACCTAATAAGACAGCATATAAAATAAGTCCTAAGGAGCATGAAGAACTTCAAAGACAAGTTGATGAATCAGTGAAAAATGGGTTAATTCGGGAGAGCATGAGTACTTGTATGATTCCAGCCTTATTGGTGCCTGAGAAGGATGGTTCTTGGAGAATGTGCATGGACAACCGCACCATCAACAAAATTATAGTGGACTATCGTTTTCCCATTCCAAGGTTAGATGATTTACTTGATTAATTATGTGGTGCTTCTATTTTCTCTAAAATTGATTTGAGGAGTGGCTATCACCAATTAAGAATGAGGCCTGGAGATGAGTGGAAAATAATATTTAAAACTAGAGAAAGCTTATATGAATGATTGGTTATATCATTTGGGCTATCTAATGCTCCTAGTACTTTCATGAGATTTATAAATCACATATTTAAGCCATACATTAGAATATTTGTTGTAATTTACTTTGATAATATATTGGTATACAGTAAGAGTGAAGAAGAGCATATGACTCATCTTAAAGAGATCTTTTTATTTTGAGACAGCAAAAGCTTTATGATAATATAAAGAAGTATGATTTTTTTACTCATAATGTGGTATTTTTTTAGTATGTTGTTTCGAAAAATAGAATCATGATGGATCAAAACAAGGTTGAAGCTATTCTCAATTGGCTAACACCTACTTCATTGCATAATGTGAGGAGTTTCCATTGCTTAACTTTCTTTTACAGAAGATTCATAAAGGGTTTTAGCTCTATTGTCACTCCAATCACTGAATGTCTAAAATATGATAAATTTAAATGGATTAGTGAGGCTAATGATGCTTTTGAGCTTTTAAAAAGAAATATGACCGAAGCTCATATCTTACTTTTACCAAATTTTGACAATATGTTCGAGGTTGAATGTGACGTCTTTAATGTGGGAATTGGTGTTGTTTTGAGTCGAGACGGAAAGCCTATTGCCTTTTTTAGTAAGAAGCTAAAGATACGAGAAGGAAATGTTCTATCTATGACAAGGAGTTTTATGTCATTTATCTAGTTTTATCTCATTGAAATCAGTATCGTCTTGCTAAGTCATTTGTCCTATATTCTGATTATGAGGTATTAAAGTTCATTAATCACCAACATAAGCTAAACAAGAGGCATGCAGCTTGGGTGGAGTTCTTGCAATCTTATAACTTTACAATCAAGCATAAATCTGATGTTCAAAATATAGTTGCTGACGTATTGAGCAAAAAATATTCTTTATTTTCAATGATGAAAGTCAAAGTGGTTAGATTTGAGATATTCAAATATCTCTATGAGAATGATTTAGATTTCGGATTAATATAGTAGAGTTGTAAATCAGGTTCCTTTCAATAATTTTCTATCTTTGATGGGTTTCTTTTTGGAGCTAATGCATTGTGTATTCCATCTTGTTCTTTGAGATAAGAAATTATAGTTGGTGTTTTGAGAGGACATTTCAGTAGGAAAAAGACTCTAGCTCTTATTCAATCAATTTTTTATTGGCCTAAGATATCGAGAGATGTGAAGATACATGTAAAGCAATGTCGAGTGTGTCATTTGGTAAAAACAAGAAGTCAAATTTTGGTTTATACACTCCTTTGCCAGTGCCAAATGCTCTCTAAGAGGAAGTAAGTCTTGATTTCATTTTGGGACTGCGAAGAACTCAAAGGCACAAGGATTCTATCATGGTTATTGTTGATAGATTTTCAAAAATATCTCACTTTGTTCCCTGCAATAAATCGAATGATGCATCTCATATTACTGATTTATATTTTAAGGAGACTATTAAATTGCATGATATTTCAAGAACTATGGTGTCTGGTCGAGATTCAAAATTTCTTAGTCATTTTTTGAGAACTCTTTGGAGGAAATTGAGTACTTCTTTGAATTTTAGCAGCTCTCATCATCCACAAACTGATGGGCAAACTTAGGTAACGAACAGAAGCTTGGGAAACTTAGAAGCTATGTTGACAAGAACATTAAGTAATGGGATCTCATTCTTCCACAAATTGAGTTTGCCTACAATCATTCCATGCATCATAGTATTGGTAAGAGTTATTTTGAGGTTACTTATGGTACTAATCCTACTGGTCCTTTGGACTTAATCCCTCGTTCTACAACTAAGCAATTTAGTAGAGATACTGATGAAAGAGCTAAGTAGATAAAGAAGCTGCATGAGGATGTTAAAGTAACCATTGAGAAACAAAATGAGAGGTACATGCAAGCTGCCAATAAACACATAAAACATGTAGCGTTTAATACAGGTGATTTAGTCTGGATTCATCTAAGGAAGGAGAGGTTTCCACCGGAAAAATTTTAAAAATTAAAACTAAAGGCAGATGGTCCATTCAGGGTGCTTAAGAGAATTGGTAAAAATCCTTATGAGATCGAGTTACCTGAAGATTACGAGTGTCCCCAACATTTAATGTGGCTGATTTAAGTCCTTTTCATAATCATGTTTATGAAACAAATAAGGACTTAAGGATAAGTCTTTTTCAACTAAGGGAGATTGACATGGGAATGCCTAATTTGCTATAATCTGCTTATATAGACCTTGTTGATACTATGATATTGTTTTCAGCCTATAATGTTGACTCAGTTTTCAACTTAGCCCCACTTAAATATGATAGCTCATTAGCACATTCCTCGGATAAATTTATAGTTGTTTCAAGGTACTTTTCTTCATGACTAAAGAATGCATTAAAAAAATTGTTTCATGCACTAATACTTATTTGGTTGTTTAGGGCTTAGAAAAAATTTTAGAAATCGATGATATTTTAGCAAAGCTCTTTTAGAGTTCTTTCTTAAACTCTACATCTCTTGGATGCTTCATTGAGTAGTAAGTCTTTTTTTTTCAGTTCTATATCCTTGTTTAATTTCCTTGGGATGGTAAACTTTCTGTATCCCTTTGTGATTTTAAACTTAGTAGTGAGCTATTTTTCAATCTTATTAAAGTATTATCATGAATTCGTACATTTTTTATCTGAAAAACTATATCATTGGTTTTCTTTCGAAATATATTCTATTTTACCCCTCATTCCGCATCACACTGGTATCACTTGACCCCCAAAAGAACTGCTTTAGCTGAAGCTGCAACCAATCAAGTAAAACTATTGATACCCTAACTGATCTTTGGGGCTCATAGTGATGTTCCTTGCACAACAAACTCGGTTAGGTACTCGTGCATAGAAATGAAGAAAATTAGATGTACAATTCTGCATGATCAATGCTGGAAAGTTTGCTTCTCTTTTTCAACTTTCTATGATGGGAAGGATAAATCTCTAAAATTTTGATGTCTAGTTGATGGTCATATGTAATTTCTGTAAGTATAAAAAACTATAATGTATTTCTGTTATGTAAAAAATTTTAATATCAAAATCACTAAAATCAAATAATAATATATCAAATATTTTTATATGTTATAAAATAGCTATCACATTTCTGTTGATGGTCATTTTCTTATATGCTATAAAATAGTTATCACTTTGAATTTTTTTATGAAGATATTTATCTTTAGATGCCATCAGATTTATGATGGGTATCTTTAGATGTCATCCAAAAAAACCTTTATATGATATGTAGAGATATCATCCTCAAATCCGAAGTCAATAGTGATATGATATGTAAGAAGAACTAGACTCGTCTTCTCTTCTTGATTGATAGATTAGAGAATAGAGGTATTCATGTATTCTATCTACTTATCAGTGTATTCGTGTATCTCTATATTGTGTATTTAGTTCCTAAAAGTTTTTGTCTATAAAAAGTAGGGGATAAGTAGGAGAATATCTCCCATCAAGATTATCTCCTAAATAATTATACTATAATTGACTTTTTTCTATTGATTAATAATTATAATCAGAATCCAATCATATCTATAATATATCTTATCTTGTTAGATATAACCATATAATTATTTTATTTTTGTTAGATATAACCATATCTTTTAAAGAATCAGTTATTCGGTTCCTTATGGTATCATAGGATTATTTTCCATGCCAAATTCTTAGCCTGATTTGAAAGCTCTCTTAGAAGCCAAAAACTCTATTCAAAAGTCAGTATTTGCTGATGAAGCTCTTTACCACTAATTGTTGTGTTAATCTTTAAGATCATTAATGCCTTCATGCGATTAAGTGATTATTCCACCTTTTTAATGCTCGTGCACAATGGATCTGTGTCATATTTAGAGTTGATTTTTCGGCTAAATCGATATTACGCTAGATAGATATTAATGATTATTCTGGTTTTTGTTGCATAAAGCTTCATATAATCTGAGATGCAAAACGATGAAATTGTTCTCTCGATCAACACTATATGCATTTCTAATTCTAATTGTTTAGTTTAGCTAAAGTATGCATTTGAAGAACTGCAATTACGCTTAACCATGCAATCCTAACAATGTTATTGGTTTTCTGTTCTAAAGCAGACTTGTTATCAGGAATACTTGAAGCTGAAAACGCATGTCGGGTATCTGCAACATTCTCAGAAGTAGTCTTCGAAACTCTCCATCTTGATGAAGATTATATATATATATATATATATATGCTTTGCTGAATTATATGTTCATTATTGTCATATCAACATGGAGCAAATGTTCATTAATGATATGCTAACCATGTCACTGAAGGAACCTCCTTGGTGAAGATTTAGATACCCTAAACATTAAGGAGCTTGATCAACTTGACGATCAAATAGAGATGTCTCTAAGGCTCATCAGATCAACAAAGGTACTCAACAAGTAAATATGAAGCAATCAATCCAAAATCACTTATGTATTGGGGTGTTGCAAAAAAGATTGCATTATGAGTTCATTATCATGACAAGTACACCACATGATGATGCTGTAAGAGTCGCAATATCCGAGAAATAATAGAAGGTCATCTGTCATTGTTCAGAATCTAACACTTGTAATAGAGTTTTAAATGTCATTTTCTTCTTCTATCGCGAGTTTTCATGCTTGTGATATAAAATGGTCTTCAAATAATGTAAAAGAAATATTATGCAGCTTAAAAGTTAAGTGGATATCATTAACATATGCTTATTAATGCTTCTGTCTATACTTTCAGACCCAAGTAATTATCGACCAATTAACGGGTCTTAAACGTGAGGTAATTTTCTCCGGACAGTATTATGGATGGATTGATATAGATTTGCATGACCAGTTATATATGTTTTTGGTTTAACCAATTTATCATTGTGCAGGAACAAATGTTGCTGGAATCTAATAAAACCTTAAGAAGGAAGGTAAGGCAAAAGGTTCCTGATAATAGACCTTTTTGTTTTTAGTCAAAATTAATGATTTTGGCCAATATTTAATATTGAAATCTTTGATGTAACAATATATTCATCATCCAATCCTCCACTTCTGTTTAATGTCATCTAAAACATGCTCTAATGGATGACACTTATTACTTTTTGATTGTTCTGTCATTTCTCCAAATTTCAATCAAAGGATCCCTCTTTTTATTTTTAGCACAATAATCATCTTTTTATCAGAAATGACAACCATGGTTACTGTACTGATCCTTTCTTTTTTTTGGTTTCTTAATCATAGTTGCAAGAAGTTGATGCAGAGAATTCGATCCGACTTCCGTCGCAGATTCGTGCCAGTAACTGTCTCGATGAGCCTCCTCAGCCAGAAAAGTTCTTTGAGCCTCTGGTGTGCCACCCTTCACTGCAAATTGGGTAATGCTCACTCTTGAAATAACTTTGTGAATCTACACAATCTATTAAACAAGATTGTGGTTTCAAAGCTTCCCTTGTGATCTTGCATTGCAGCTTAAGTCAAGCTTCTACTGATCCATCTGGTGGAGGAACCATGTCGCTGAATGTCAATGGTTTCGATGCAGCATGGATCTGAAAACCCATATCTTCAATGCTACTTCATGGACTGTTTTATGTGCAGATACATTCTTTGTCATGGTTTATCAGTCCTAATTACCTGTCTTCTCCAATCTGCTGCTCTGATCTCAAAGAACTAAGAGGACAACGAAATTATCCTTCTGTGAGTGTGTCATGCTGAAACAACAATTTGTATCACTAGCTTATTGGCATATACAATTGAATAATTGTAGCATGAAGGCTACTAAGGTTTTTATATAATTTTTGCTGCTGCATTTCGTGATGGATGCATTAGCAGAAGCTTAAGCAGAAAAACAAGATGTGATTCAACACTGTGACAACAATGATGGGGATATAAAAACAGGAATAACCTTTGTATAGGAACAAATACTAGAAGACCAAAATACACAGCGGAATAAAATGAAAACACAATCAAACAGAACATCAAGATATACGTGGAAAACCCCTTCAATGTGAAGGGTAAAAACCACGGGGCAAACTAGAGATAATCCACTATGAGAATAATGAATATACAAATCTCAATCTCTTGCCCAAAACCCAAGCAACAACCACAAGAGAATAACTGGGATACAAGGATCACGTTACTGCCCACAATATCTAAAACCTCCCAAGTAATCACAGCAAGAGCCTACTGTAGATTTGATCTAACTTGAGATGAGAACACTGCTAGATGATTGTGAACAGTCTCTCTGCGTTGTCCTTGTCTTCTTCCCTTTCTTTCTCTTCCTTTTCTGCCTTGTTCTCCTTCTTCTCTTTGGAATCTCGTGGCTTCTAAGATCTGCCTCGTTGTTGCCTTTTTATAGCTTTAATCTGCCTTAAAACGCAACCACCACACCCCCCTAATCTTAATTAGGGTTAGGTTAAGAGGGGGTATGAGCTGTGGGCTGATAAAGCCCACATGGGCTGATAAAGCCCACATGGGCTGAATATGGGCCATCAGCCCAACAAACAAGTCGATGATCTTAGCATGCTTTCTTCAGCTTTTAAGGGTTTCCACTTTTTTACATCAAACTTTGATGCAACTCTGCAATTGTGTTGTTGTCTGTCATATCTCCCTTACTTGCAGAGATTACTTTGATGCAAGTTGGATTAGGTTTTGCTCTATCATTTTTTGTGGAAAATAGTTATTATAAAGTTTAAATTAAGTTGTCATTTGAATCCTAATCATTGCAAAGTCTGATGCTGTCCAAGTTTGAATCTCTTACCCACCAAAAAATCTCTTTATCAGTAGAGATTATAAGTTAACATAAATTGAAACAGCTGTATAGCTTTCATCCTCTAATATTTCTGTATCAGTGCAACAATGTATATATGATTTGTCAGATTAACACTAATAAGATACCATCAATAGCTAGTTTAGTAATATATGCTGCATCACACTGAGAACTTGATCAAAACAGAGTTTTAAAAACTATTAATATTTACTAGAACAGAAAATAAAGGAAAAATAGAGGATCCTCCATATTATGATTGAATAAGAGATCACATTTGTGGTTTCCACCAAGCATCTTGATATTGTTTACTGTGTCATGTCAATTATTGTACATAACAATCAAGATGAAAGAAACTAGCTGATGGAATATCTTATTTTTGGCAGTGTATTCCCATTCTCACAAATCTTAACTTAGTTAAATGTGAAAATAATGGACAATTATTCTTGGAAGTTCTTCATCTCACAAACAGTCTTTTTTCCTCCATTTTTTTTATTTATCTCTTCGAGTTTCTCAGCTAAAAAAAAACAAAAAATGCAGCAGTAGACCTTCTCTTGTCAACACCAAAATGTTGTCAGATCACATGGCACCAGACGACAACATCGAACATAAAAATGTTGTAGTACATCAGTGTCCATAATCATGAGGTTGAATGCTCGCATCTTTCGGACATGTGAAAGATTTGAATGGGGTGGATTCGTGCAGGATCCTGCATTGAAGTTTCTCCGTCCCCCAGTAACTCTGTCGGTTCCTCCTCTTAGATCCTCGTTCCTTAATCCAACGCCTCTGTCTCTACTCTGTTCTGCTGCTGAACTCTAAACCAGGATGCTCATCATTCATGTCAGGCTTAAGCGTGCATTTACGCAACACTTTGATGACATCCATGCCGAAGTATATGTAGGACATGAGGAGGAAAGTAGAGTGAGAGTCCTCCTCCTCAGCCTTGCAGCGAAGGATCATCTCGGATCAATGGGGAGGACCAGCACGAGACTAACGGGATTCTGTTTGAGCAGTGTCGCCACTCGCGTCAAGCTCCCGTCCCCGCCGCCGATCAAACCGAGGCCTCTCTACCGTGAGAAGCTGATGGTGGGTGGAGCTAAGGAAGCGACGGAGGGCGGTCGGAGGATCATGGTCGTCGTCGACCGGAGCCCCGAGGCTAAGGCTGCTCTGCAATGGGCGCTGTCGCACTCGGTCCGTAACGACGACACCGTCGTCCTGGTTCAGACCGTGAGGCCTTCCTGTAAGCACGGTAAAGGTTCGGAAATGGCGGTTGTTGCTTGCTTCAGCAACGAATGCGTTCCAGAGGCGGACGCAATTGAGTCTTGTTGTTTCTTGGGCAGGTGATAGATTGCAGAGGGAGAGAGATCCAAAAGGCTTGGAGCTCCTGCATGCCATGAAGAGCATTTGCCGAGCGAACAAACCTGAGGTAAGATGCGAAGACGAGAAGGAATCATAACATCATCTCCGGCATGATGCATGGAAACACATGTTCTCTCAGGTGCAGGTTGAGATGGCGGTGGTGGAAGGGGAAGAACGAGGGCCGGCGATCCTGGAAGAGGCGAGGAAGCAGGGCGCCTCCCTGCTCGTCATGGGGCAGAAGCACAGCTCCATGGCGTGGCGATTGATCACGGCGTGGGCAGGCAACAAGGCCGGTGGAGGCGACACCGTCGACTACTGCGTTCGGAACGCCGCTTGCATGGCTGCCGCCGTGAGGAGGAAGAGCAGCAGAGGCGGCGGCTACTTGATCACCACCAAGCGGCACAAGGACTTTTGGCTTTTAG